>PVKC010045229.1:0-11451 GCA_004027635.1 Crocidura indochinensis | reverse complement strand
ATGACCTCTTGCATGAAAGGCAAACGCCTTACCTCCATGCTATCTCCCGGGCCCCTGCTGGCCTCTTCTTACAACATGAGTACTTTGTAGTTTGCCAGGTTCTAAGTAGCACTGTGTGACCTACTCTGACATAAACTTCACTGATGGAATTGTGTCCTGATGTCACCCAATAATCCTCAATCAAGTCCTTCCTCTCTCTGGCAGACAGGAAAGGCGTGGCAACTGGTCTTTCTCCCAGTTCTTTTATTTTTGGTAGTGGTGGTGGTGGTGGTGGTGGTGGTGGGAGGGTTTGGCCCACACCAGGCAGTATGTGGCTTATTCCTGGCTTAATTCTGGCTCTGCACTCAGGAATCACTCCTGGTGGGCCGGGAGACCATATGGGATGCTGGGGGCTGAACCCAGGTCAACCGCATGCAAGGAAAACACCCTACCTGCTATACTGTGGCTCTGGTCCTTTCCCATTTTCATACTGGCACAGTACCCACGAGAGCACATTTGTTCTGACTTCTGCCAGCAGCAGGTGGACCATATTGCAAGGTTGGGTTCAGAGAGTGAAACCAATCTAGGTGAGGACTAAGCATGAGTGTCCATTTGGGACCTGCAGTGGACCCAGTCCACTGTGCCCTTGTCCTGGCTCCTCCTAGTAGCCCCACTGTCTGTCTGCTTCTGCCCAGACAGCCCAAGCCTTGAAGCTGGAAGGGCATGCAGCCAGTACTTTATTTCCTTATAAAGCACATTATTTTATTTTTAATTTGAAGTAAGCTTAGATTTACAGTCACATCACAAAGATAGGACAGAAAGTTCCCAATTCCCCTTCACCCAGCTTCCTCTCGTGTTTCTGTCTTACGTAACCATGGCAGAGTGAGCAAAACAGTCTTTGACACAGATACAGCACCATGCAGGAGGTAGCTATCGGACTTGAGTAGGTTTTCACCAGTTTCCTGTTAAAGTTCTTTTCCCACTTCAGCAGTCAAAGATGCCCACATCCCACAAACAGGCAGGAGCACAGATGCAGCAGCCTCCAAGTGCCCACACACAGGTGGCAGCACCCCCTCTGCACCTGTCCTCTTCACCCTCTTCACCTCTCCAGAGGCAGGGTTTGCCACTCAAGCATGCCTCTAATCACAGACGCCCTTGCCCCACCCTGTTGGCTGTCCCTGTCCCCAGGGCTCCATGCCAAGTCTGCCTGGTGTCACACGCCCAGAAATGGCACAGGAGTGGTCCCTGGCTTGAGTCTGGAGCACTGTCCTGCATGCAGGCTGTCTTTCTGTCTACCAGATGCAGAAACAGCCTCTCCCTAGTGCTCTGGCCTCTTGGAAGAGTGTGGCAAAGTTGTCTTTGTCTCTGCTTCTGGAAGTTTCTATTTTAACCCCCTCAACTCTTCCCCTTCTGTTTCCCCTGTCTGGCTGACTTAATGCTACTGTCTTGAAAATGTATTTCCTCTTTTGTGTCAGTGCTCTCGGGAGGACTGGACATGCCCATCCCCACTTCCAGAAGGACCCACTATGTTGGGCTCTGCCTGTGAGTTCCTCACAATCTACTACATCTTCTCATGTGCACCACACCATAGGGATGGTCAGCTCCCCTTTGCTCCAAGTTGAGCCCTTGCGGTGAGAATGGGGGCCTGGAGCCGCGGTTTGTGGCTGTCTTTGCTCTTTCAGGCAGTTAAGTTGTCTGGTGTTTATCTAAGGCTGTCTCCGAGGCTTCCAGAGTCTGGCCCAGACATGATCTCACTCCCTCCAATCATCCCTGGGAGGCAGAAAGGAGTCTGGGACCCAACCCTGTTCCCACTTCACAGATGGGAAAACCAAGGTATAAATACATCCACACATGAACACAGCAAATTCGACAAGTTACTGCATCATTCTGGAGTCCAGCTTTTACTTGTTCAGAGAGAAGAGGTCTGGGCAGCAGTATTTCAGATGCCTGTGAGCCCACTGGAGATACCCTGTGACCTACCCTGTTTCTACACACTGGAAACCAGGGTCAGAAGGGGAGCACATCGTGTGTGTCTGAGAGCTGAGTAATTCCATGGTGACCTACTGACACATTTTATGGCCATGGGTCTCTGAGTGTAAGCAGCAGTGCTATGGCTGGGAGGACCAGCCTGGAAGAACTTAATAGTGATGCTCACTGGACAGTCCCTTAGCCTCTTGCATGACTTCTGCCTTGCCAACAATCCTAGGAAGGAAGATGACTCCCTGATGGGACCCAGCAGTGACACTCATCTGGGAGCAGAGCCAGTTATGCAGCTGCCAGACCAGTCTCTGTCTGTTCCTTTGGGCCACTGTCCTTGGTTAATGGCAGTGCATAAGGTCGGCAGGAATGTGTAAAGGGAAGCCCGATATGGTGCCAAGGAGTTCACATTGGCTTGCTTCAGAGTCACTGCACTCTAGCTGGCCCTGCCTTCCTGATAGTGAAGAAGTTCAAAAAGAAGCTTGGGTTAGAGAGGTAGTACAGGGAGGAGGGTGAATGCATTGTACATGGCTGACCCAGGGGCAATCTCTAGCATCCCATATGGTCCCATGATCCCTGCTAGGGGAGATCCCTGAGTGCAGAGCCAGAAGTCACCCCTGAGCACACTGAATATGGCCATCCCTAAAACAAAAACAACAAAAAGAAGCTCTGAGGGTTGGCTCATACTTTGCATGCCTGAACCCTGGGTTTGACCTCCAGAACCCAATACATGATCCCTTGAGCCCTGCCAGGAGTGACTCTTAAGCAATGAGTCAAAAGTTGACCATGAACACAACTGGGTGTGGCCCAAACAAAAATAAAGTTAAATTAAAAAAAGAGAAAGACGGGGCCCGGGAGATAGCATGGAGGTAAGGCGTTTGCCTTTCATGCAAAAGGTCATCGGTTCGAATCCCGGTGCCCCATATGGTCCCCCGTGCCTGCTAGGAGCAACCCCTGAACACTGCCGGGTGTGACCCCCCCCAAAAAAAGAGAAAGAAAGAAAGAAAGAAAGAAAGAAAGAAAGAAAGAAAGAAAGAAAGAAAGAAAGAAAGAAAGAAAGAAAGAAAGAAAGAAAGAAAGAAAGAAAGGAAGGAAAGAAAGAAAGAAAGATTTTACTCCTGGCTCTGAGCTCAGAAATCTCTTCGCTCCTGGCAGGTTTGGGGGACCATATGGGATGCTGGGGATCAAACCTGGGTCAGCCATGTGCAAAGTAAACGCCCAGCAGCTCTGGCCCAGAAAGAAATATTTTTAAAAGAGGAAGGAAAGGTCAGGCTGGGAGAGACTCAGGAGCCCAAACAATCCACACCCTGGATGCTAAAGGCAATAACTGAGCCAGTTCCAAATCCTGTCCTCTTCTGGGTTCACAGTGTGCAGGCAGAAGGGCACAGAGACTGCTAAGGAAGTCTGTGGGCAGGACTCAAAAGGCCTGCATCAGCCTAATAAGTTCTTGGTCTTAAATCCTAACCTCCAGTGGTCACCTTGACCATCCCAATTTCATTCCCTCTCACCCCTCCTCTGAGGGTCTGTCACACTGGCAGCCCAAACCAATCAATTGGCAATTGACTGAGTTGACTTGCATGATCTCCATCCAGTTAGATCACACTCCAAATGAGAAGTTTAAGACCCACCACCATGGCAACATTCAGTACATTTCAGTAAAAAAAAAAAAAAACAAAAAAAAAAAAAAAAAAAAACAAAAAAAAAAAAACAAAAAAAACAAAAAAAACCTTACTGTGTGCAGAGGTAGTACAGCGGATAGGACACTTGCTGTGCACGCAGACAACACGGGGTCCATCACTTGGCACACCATATTGTCCCCAAATCTGCCAGGAGTAATCCCTGAGCACAGAGCCAGGAGTAACCCTTGAGCATAGCCAGGGGTGCCGCCCCCCCCAAAAAAAAAGAGATTGAGAAAAAATAAGATTATTTGAGAAGCAGTCATTTGGAGCAAGCAGTCATGTGGGTCTGTCTGTTTAGGACAAAAGCTGGAAAGCGGGTCCAAGCAGAGGACCCGGTCTCCGTGACGTCACGGGGCAAGTCTAGACGTCATCGTCTCTGGCCATCGCGGTGCAGCTTGCGAGGAGGATGACATCACCGTTGGAACCAGAGCGTGCGTGCGTGTGTGCGTGCGCTGCAAGACTTCTCCGGTCGGTCACCCCGGTCGGCCTGGTGAGAGCCGGAAGTGCCCCCTAGCACTAGGAGACCCCGGCACCAGACCCGGGCGAGCGCCCGGATTGATGGGCGGGCTCTGGCAGTCTCCGCCTCCGCGGGTCTGTCAGCCAATCCCGGCCGGCCGAGGTGCCGCGCAGCCTATGGACGTCCGGGGCTCCTTGGGAGCTTCCGCGTTCCGAGCGGCCGGACCCAGGCCGCCCCCGCCGCCTCCCACCGCGCCCTGATGGCCTCGACCGATCTGGCGGGGGCGCTGGCGGCCGTGCTGGGGGGCCAGGGGCTGCACGCGCAGGGCTGTGATTCGGGGCCTCCCGGGGAGCCGCTGGCGCCGGTCCGGCTGCGGAAGAGCGTCTGCTACGTGGTGCTGGCCGTGTTCCTCAACGAGCAGGTGAGCCCACCCAGCGCACCCTCAGACGCCCCCACGTCCCAGTTTTGCCTTAAGCACTTTGCACTACACTGCCAGCCAGCCCGGCTGCTGCTTCTGTACACAGAGGAAACGGAGAAACTGAGGCCCAGGCCACTTTCCTAAGGGGGGGGGTCCTCCTTCGTGCCCCCCATGTTCTTGTTCTGCTGTTCTGTGCTTCAGACACGTGCCTGAGGCCCCTGAACAGTGCGGTGACCTTTTCTCAGCTCCCCCTGCTCCCACACCCAATTTCCTCATGGTTTCTGATCCCCTTGCAGGCCTCTCCCGCAGCAGCTGGACAGGGCCAGGACTATAGATAGAAGCTGCAGGGATGGTCATGGGGTGGAGGCTCCCAAGCCAGAGCGTGGTGTAAGGAGGGCGGGTGAATCAGGAAGCAGACGAGAGACTGGCAGCAACACCGCAGACTCGAACCTGTGCCGGCCTCACCGGGCCCAGACCCCTGCCCCATGCAGCTCCCACGAATCACACACCCTTTCTGGAATGAAATCCTACTCCAGGAGAACCGGACGCCACGGTGATCCCAGCACACATTGAGGTCTGAGACAGCCACTGCAGGGGTTCGCTGCAGGGTCCGAATAGGGCAGTAACATTGCTGGCTCTTGTGGGGCCCGGCCCTGCAGTGTTGGGGTGAGGATCTCCATCTCTCCCCACAGGATGAGGTGCTGCTGATCCAAGAGGCCAAGAGGGAGTGCCGGGGGGCCTGGTACCTGCCAGCAGGGAGGATGGAGCCTGGGGAAAGCATTGTGGATGCCCTGCAGCGGGAGGTCAAGGAGGAGGCAGGTCTTCTATGCCAGCCTCTCACTCTGCTGGCGGTGGAGGAGCGTGGCCCAGCCTGGATTCGCTTTGCCTTCCTGGCCCAGCCCACAGGTACGACCCACCTGGTGGCAGGGTGCATGTGTCAGGGAGGCTATTGCTTTGTGATCCCCAGTTTGACATTGGGTGAGATGAGCCCTTTTCTAGTAGGTCCAAGCCTGGCCTCATCAGATTCCAGGCTCTTCCCCCAAGAACACACTGCCAGCCCCGCATGTTTCAGAGAGACCCTTTCCCCTTCCCGGCCTCAACCCTGCTAGGTGGAATTCTCAAGACCACCGAAGAGGCCGATGGGGAATCTCTGCAGGCTGCCTGGTACCCGAGAACCTCCCTGCCCACTCCACTTCGAGCCCATGACATCCTCCACTTAATAGAGCTAGCTGCCTCATACAACCAGCAAGCCAAGCACCCTCCCATCCTGCCCCAGGAACTTTCATGCACACTGGTCTGCCAGCGGCTTGTGGCTACTTTTGCCAGTGTACAGGCCATCTGGGTATTGGTGGGCACAGAGGGGATACCTCACTTGCCCATCACGGCCTGTGGCTTTACCCCTGTGGAACAGAGGGGTGGCATCAAGATGGCCATCCTGAGGCTGTTACAGGAGTGCCTGAGCCTGCACAACTTGGCTGTGGAGACCAAGGGGCTGCTTGGACTACAGCACCTGGGCAGAGACCAGACTGATGGCATCTGCCTCGATGTACTGGTGTCAGTGGCTTTTCAGGAGCAAGGACTCCACACAGAGCCCCCAAAGGTACAGGGAGAGAACTTCTCCTGGTGGAAAGTCATGGAGGAAGACCTAAAGCACCAGCTTTTACAGCGACTTCAGGACTCCTCAGTTGTCCCCATCTACAGATAAGAACATCCATCAGTAGGCATGGAGCAAGTATCTGCTAGCTTCACTGGCAGGGAAGACAAGTGTCCAGATATAGTGTTGCCCAGGTCTCCTCACCGCACTAAAACGGACAGTGCTTTCTGCCTAGCAAGGGTTCCAAGCCCTAGGATCTATGTGCACCAAGAACACTTTGACTGTTCCCTAAGTGGGTGGGAGAACTTTCGGGAACTGAGATGTATCTACTCATCATTTTCTCTGCTGGTCTCTGAATCTTCAGGCACTGAATGTGGTAGGGGTACTAGGAGTTGTCTTCCCAGGAAAAGCCCCTTGCCAAGTAAAGGGCTACTGTTCACTTTGTATCCCCACCTAAATGTCTGTGAGAAGTGGGTAAGAGAGATACTGTTGCCCAGCTGCACTCACCCAGACTTTGTCTGCAGGCTGCTTCCATGGAGGGCTGGATCTGTCGGTCACCAACTTGGGCACTAGGACAGGGCAAACCCTATCTTCCAGTTGGGATGTCACCATGTCCCCAAGGAAAATGGAATGTATACTTCTCCCAGGGCAGAGCCATAAGAATGTAGGAAGACTCGGGTGTATGAGGGATGGTGTCAACTGTCCTAAAAGCTCTCTCTTGGCCACTCCTGTCCCCTTGGACAGCCCAAGCCTGACCCAAACCCCTTCTGCCTCTTTAGCTGAGTTCTGTCCGAAATGTTATTTTTTGGTTTGTTTCTTTTGGGGTCAGACTAACTGTGCTCAGGATTTACTCCTGAGGATATATGAAGTGCCGGGGATTAAACCCAGGTTGGCTACATGCCAGGCAAATGCCCTAACCACTGTACATCACTTTGGTCCTAGGACTGATTAAAAAAAAAAAAGAACTTGACTAAAATCTCAGGGAAACCAGAGGAGGTGAACAAAGATTATATATTGTCTGTCCATGGCATAAATAATAAGTTATTTTAGAAAGCAGATGACTCACCAGAGTGCACTGATCACCTTCTCTCCAGCTTGCTCTGCAGAACAGCACATACATTCAAAGGACAGGGCTGGGGTGTGGCTCAGTGGGAGAATCTGCATGTGTTTGAGGCCCTTGGTTTGATCCCCGAGCATGGTGTATTGCTGCACGAGGCCCACAAACTAACATCACACAATTGCCAACTAATAACAAAGAGTTCCTTCCATGCAGATGTCATGGTCTGGCCTTTCCTGCACTGTCAGGCTTGCTGGCTCTGCAGGAGGCAGGCTGGGCAGAAACAGTGCCACCCTGCCAAGACAGGCTGGTTCTTGGAGGTGTGAAGGTCTAATATGCCAGCATCTCCCCCATACCCTCCCTCACATGGGCCGCTCCAGTGCTGGAAAAGGAACTTGTGTTCCTTGGGGAGGAAGATGGGCTCAATTTAGCAGTGGAGCCCTGAGCAGAAGGACGCAGAGGGTGGAAAAGTAGACGGAGGCTGTGTCCACGCAAACACACCATTTATTGCCAGGCTGTCCAGGAGGAGGACAGCAGAGGGAGGCTGTGTCCACGCAAACACACTGTTTTATTGCCAGTCTGTCCAGTGTGAGGCTCACGTGTGGCGATGCCTCTCCCATGTCCTGTTTCTAACCTGGGAAGATGCATTTTCACTCAAGTTCTTCTCTCCAGACCCCCAACCACCACAGGGATGCAGGGTGCTGTGCCTGCACATGCCCAGGCCCTCTGAGCAGTAAAGTACTCCCCATCCTGGAGGAATGAGTGAGAGCTGGAGGGCACCGAGTTTCCTTCTCTTTCATGTCACCTCTTGGCAACCTGCGGCCGGCTGCTAGAAGCAGTATGGGCAGGAAAAGGAAGTGAAAGGGGCTCTGGCCTGCTCCTCTTCGCCCAGGAGACGAGCCAGCAACTGCAGCCCTGCCGTGAGGTAATGCCTGGCACTGCCTGTGTGTTCCTGCAGGTCGAGACAGATCCGCTAGGGTGGGGTGGCAGCCCCAGCCGTGGAGGGCATGCAGGGAGAACACGACTGGCTGCCTGGCCCCTGCCATACCCAGCCAAGGCCTTGGGGGCCTGTGGTCAGGTGGACATCCTGTTCTCTCAGCACAGAGGCCTAAGGGCCCTCCACACTGGGGGCTCGGCGGGACATGAAGAGCGAAGTCTGGCCACCCCGTGCCTCTGAACCCCTCTGCCCAGGTGTTATCAACCTGCCGAGACGGGTTCAGAAGGCGCCAGAGACAAACCAGCTGGAGCCAGAGCCTGGCACCCAGCCCCCAGCTCCCCAGGCCTCTCCCGCCCTGGCTACAGTTGCATCAAGGTTCTCATTAGCAGCTGCCCCCGCCTGGGCGCGGAGCATGCTTTGGGCATTTGCCATCAAGCAACTGGAAATTTTGCAACTGTCTCTAGGAGGGCCAAAGAAGAAGAGGAGCCGTCAGTCTCACAGCCCCTTCCTCACAGGACCATCCTGGAAGACTGGATGGAGATGTGTCAAATCTCAGCAGCATCCACAGCACCTGGTGGGAGATAGGCCTCCATGTCTTTGAGTTGTGAGTGGCCTTGGAGCTAGCAGCTTTGCTCTTGCAGGTCTGGACCACGCCACAAGTGGCCAACAGAGAAAGGCAGGAGGCACAGAACAGGCGCATCACCCAGCCTCCCTGTAAAGGCCCTAAGGACGCCATGTTGCCAGGAGGCGGCTATCTCTGTGACACCTTGGTATCTGGCACCTACAAGACTCACTTCCTAACACCCAGTCCAAGGCTGTTGTCCAGCCAAGCTCTGAGTTAGCCTGGGAGCGGAAGCCCAGGCCTTGCAGAGAGGCACAATCCCTGGGAAGGAGCAGGTGGAGCCAAGCCCTGCCCTGTGAGGAAGTGTGGGCAGGAGTCTCCCCTCCTGTCATGCTCCTGCTGGCTCAGACGTGGCCTGGCAGTGGGGAGAGGCTCAGGTGAGGACCAGGTGGGGGGAACTTGACAAAAGCAATGGCTGCCAGCTCCTTGCAGAACTCCTCTAGCACCACCACACCCTGGAGGAGGGTCTGGTGGTCCAACCTGTGGAAGAGGGGGCAGTGAGGGCTGGTAGGTTATGACAGTGGCCCAGCATGACTACCCAGTGGCAGGCCAGCCTGTGAAACACTGCCCAGCCCAGAAGCACCCCTCCCACAGTTACTCACTGTTCTCCCGGAACCTGGCCCATCAGTTGCTTTCGAACTAGAAACAGTTTGCCAGGGAACTGAGGTATCCTTTGAATTCTCTGCATCAAGTCCCCAATCACCTAAGAAGGAAACAGAAGTGGCAACACCCCTACAGGGATCCTGATTTGTTTTGGGCCATGCACAAGGCTCCCTCAGCTCCAGCACTGGCCTGGATGCCCACTTCTTTCAGCTTTCAACTGCCCCAGACTATTCCACTCCCTCCATCGTGCCCCTCTGCCACTGGCATAGCCCCTAGCCCAGGCAGCCTCACCCTGACCAGCACAGAGAAGAGGCTCCTGCAGCCGGGGGCCAGGTTGATGTAGGGATCCAAGAGGTACTCGTGGATATGGGGGTGGGGGAAGAGGGCGAGCCGGGACAGGACTGAGGTCACTTGCAGGTTCAGGCTGTATGGCTGTAAGGAACACGGTAGACAAGGCGGCTTGGCAGGGGGCGGTGAGCATTTCTGCACTCCCCCAGCAAGGCGCCTGGCCAGTATGAACGTGTGCGGGGGTGGGAGGGTCATGTGATGTGTGTGTGTCATGGATTCCCTGGGGCTGAGGGCTAGAACATGTTAGGGCATGTGGAGGAGAGGCAAGATGTGGCTTCCCACCAGTGAAACCAAGGGGTCCAGGATATAGTGGAGTCAAAGCAATAGAGAGAACAGGACCCTGTGGTTGGACCTGGAGTTCAGAGAGCTGATTCATTCATGGGAACCCAATTGCGGGTTACCTGTTCCAAAATCCGGGACATGCGGTCAAACAGCATTCGGAGGAAAAAACCCTCAAAGAAAGGCCTTTCAGGTTCATGGGGGTCCAGTGGGGTGGGACCCGGGGGCCATCCCCAGGAGCTGACTCGGGTGCTGCACTCCTGGAACTGAGACAGGAGGGGAGCTCAGGCAGCAGCTCAGAGGCCAGAGGCATCAGCAGACAGTGGACTCCCATAAAGGAAAGTGGGTGCATGGTTGGGAGCACTGTTGGTTCGGAGAGACAAGGAATGGGAGGTGATGGGGCATCTACTCACCAGTCCGTAAGCATCATGGACGTATGTGTCATATCCTGTCTCCTCCAGAAACGCAGAGGTCTTGGCTTCCTCGGGAACCAGGCAGAGGAAGCTGGCGGACAGGACCAGGGTGTGACGGGCCCCCTGGGCTGCCCTGCTTTCCCCTGCATCCCCACACCTCACTCAGGTGCCTCAGAATTCCCGCCCTGCGTCCTACCTGTTGACAATCTCAGTCACTGCGGTTCTGCCATCTGAGTTAGTGGCAGGAGCTAGCAGAGGCTTTGTGGAGGGCTGGAAGCCGGAATCAAGGAAGCTGTCACTGAAGTAAGGGTCCTCCTCCAGATCTCTGTAGTTAGGCAAGCACAGCACTAGTGACCCAGGACTCAGACCATGGACAGGGTCAGTGGGGCATGGAGTGGCAACAGACTGACACTTACAAGGTATCTTCATAACTCTCGGGTTCGGGAGAGCCTCGGGCCACATAGGGGCGGCCCTCGAGGTGGCACAGGACCAGGCTACGGATAATCCGCTCGTCAGGCTTCTGCAGCAGCTCTTCAAACAACCGCAGTGTGGCAATGCTGATCTGGGACAGGAAATGGTCAGCAGAGCACCCAGTCTCTCCCTCCCTGCTTGTAGGGGGTAGCTGGAAATTATTCCCCCAGTGAAAGTCTCCCTAGAAGGGATGGCATCCCGATGGCAATTTGGGGGGAAGAGATGGGTGCTGGCTTGGGAATGTGTCTGGCAGTCTCTGGTCTGACACAGTGTGCAAGACCAAGCTAGGTGGCCTGCTGTTGACAGTGAAAACTGCAGCATAGATGGCTCCCATAGCACAGAAGCCTTGCAAGCCTCCAAGAATCATGGCAACATGCCAGTCCCCCTTCTTTTCAGGGGAACACTGTGCATGCTGGAAACCAAATCACAGTAAACCCTTTACAAACTTCTTCCAATACTTTTTTTTTTTTTTTTGGTTTTTGGGCCACACCCGGTGATGCTCAGGTGTTACTCCTGGCTATTAGCTCAGAAGTTGCTCCTGGCAGGCACGGGGGACCATATGGGGAACCCGGGATCGAACCGTGGTCCGTCCTAGGTTAGCGCAGGCACCTTATCTC
>PVKC010045228.1:0-11454 GCA_004027635.1 Crocidura indochinensis | reverse complement strand
CCACCTACTCTGGCAACCTGGGGGTGATTTTGGGGGATATGGGGTGCAGAAAGATAACTGGGATGGGGAGAGGACATATTTGGTGATGGGTATCCCCCTGATTCAATGTTAATATGTACCTAAAATACTACTGTGAAAGATATGTAAGCCATTATGATAAAAATATTGTGTTTTAATTAGAAATGTTCTTTGACTTACATGTATTATTATATAATGTCAATTATTTTATATGTTATGTTATGTTACTATATTATGTTATGCTAGTTCACCTCAAGATGTTAATCAATTTTGCCTCTTGAATAAATTCTTACAATAAAAATATAATAAAAAAAAGAGATACAGGGTTTCTCTGCTCTTGAAGCATACTGTCAAGGGAATAACTACTGACTCTGTACATGCTCTTTTACTCTCCCCTAGTTTTTTTTTTGTGGTATCTGGAAACTTTCCGCTCAGTCGTGGTTGATAAAATCAGGCCTCTATAACTAGAGTCCTTAGTATTTATTTGCACAGGTTATAGGATGGAGCCTAGGATAGAATTTTTCTTTAAGATTTTAGAAGTTCTGTTCCAACACTGTTGTTTTAATCAGACTTCTGTAATTGGTGGTCTTGGTGTTTGCACCAATCCTAGAACAAGCTTAGGATAGTCTTTAATTATGTTTCCAGAAGTTTTGCTCAATTGCAGTTGTCTCAGTCAGACCTCTGGATTAGAGGTTTTGGTTGCTGTACAGATTATAGGCCAAAGCCTACACGAAAGTCTTTCTTATTGGTCCCAGTGTAAGTTCTGTCCAGTCATGGTTGTCACAGTCAGTCTTCTGAAGTCATCAATCCTGTTTTTTGCACAGATCTGATTTTGCCTTATAGATAGATGATGAGATAAGATAACCTGCTCTTAGATCAAGTTGTTGCCATTTCCTCATTGTCAGGATGTCATATCGAAATTGGTGTATGTTGGTGTCAGAGCCATATTAAGAATGTTCCAGAGGAATTTTGGTTCCCTGAGGCGTTGCAGAGAACTATGAAGATTCTATGTTTGAGATCTGGGGATTTGTGTTGGACGGTAATTTTTCCACTTTATGTCTTTTTGCTATAATTAAATTTTCACTATGTAGATGATTTCTAACATTCTTATTAATTTACAATTTCCTAATGGTCTAACTAAGCTCCTTATTTGAAATTTTTATTAATATGAGTGATGTTAGGGCCAGAGATATAGCACAGCAGTAGGGTATTTGCCTTGCATGTGGCCTACCCAAGATGGACCTGGGTTTGATTCTCAGCATCCCATATGGTCTCCTGAGCCTGCCAAGTGTAATTTCTGAGCGCAGAATCAGGAGTAACCCCTGAGTGCTGTCAGGTGTGAACCCAAAACAAAACAAAGGAAAAAAAATAAAATTAGTGATTTTAAAATACATCTGGTATAGAATAAAATTACTTGCATATCCAAAACAGTACAGTTAAAACCCATTTTAATCTAATTTTTATCTAATGTCAATTTAACCTGAAAAGCCACCATAATAAAATTGTATTTATTGACTTAGGGATAATAAGGCTTACCAGTGAAACATAATAAAGGTTCTGGGAAGAAACAGCTTATCTATGTCAATGTAATGTACAGTAAGTGAATGCTATAAACATAATAATGAAAGGAAGGTGCTTCTGTTACCTCTTGTGAACCTTATATACTTTCAGCATGGCCACTGATTTCTGTCAAGTCCTGCCTGCTTTGCACATGTTTTGATCTTCTTTGCTATTATCTCTTTATTCCAAGTGGGTATTGAGTATCTTGTTTCCTGTGGATGAGGCTTCTCTAATAATCCTGAATGAGTGCACTTGACTCGATCCATCCATATTGTAAGGGATGAAAGTTAATGGATGGTTGCTTTTCTATTTAGGCACTCAAGGGAATAATTGTGAGTCATGTGTCATAAGACATTGCAGAATGTCTCTCACTTAATACATAGCCAAGATAGTTAATGTCTATATTGGCTTTCAGTCCTTCTGTTGACCTTGTCTCTCACTAATGGTCCTTGAGAAAATATTCTCAAAAAATAGATAAACTATGGGGACGGAGAGATAACACAGTGGTAGGGCATTTGCCTTGCACACGGCAGACTCGGGACTGAAGGTGGTTTGAATCCCACCATCCCATATGGTCCCTGAGCCTGCCAGGAACGATTTCTGAGAGCAGCCAGAAGTAACCCCTGAACCCCCCCCCCCACAAAAAAAAAAAAAAACAAGAAAAAATAGAGTCCCAGAGGACTTTTACAGGAAAACAGACTAAGTCAGATAAATCATACCATAAATTGTGTTAAAAATTGTACAAAATACAGAAAACTGAGCACACCAATAATGGTGGAACAGTACCTCTAGAACCTTAAAGACTCTATCCTAGGTCTTGTCCTAGAACTTGTGCAAATATCAAGATTGCTTGCTATAGTGGCCTTATTTTCTTATCTACAACAGAGAGGAAAGGTTACTGACAGCACAAGAAAAACAACAACAGCAACAACAACAACAACAACAACAACAACAAAACCCCTGGATATGACAATGAGAAGGTATGGAGCCAGTGGTTGTTCCCATGACAATATGCTTCAAGAGTGGAGAAATCCTTAATCTCTTAGGCCACGGGAATGTCCTTCCTTCTCCAATACTTATTGTGCCTATACAAAAAAAAAAAAATGGGTGGGGTAACACAAACCCTGCCACTGCAGCACTTTTTCTGTTTTGTTTATTTTTTGTTTGCTTTTTGATATTATTTTCCTTCTTTTATTCCTTCCACTTTTTTCTTTCTTATCCACTTTTGTGGATATTATTCAATGATTTTTTTTTCTTTTTTGTAATTGATACCAAATTGATACCTCTTTTCCTTAACCTTTTTTTTAAAATAATATTTCTTTATTTTTTGTATATTGTTGACAATAATATTTTAGGTGCATATTAACATAAAATCAGGGGGATTCCCATATCAAATTGTCCTCCTTCCACCTCCATTCCCATCCTACCACCCATATCCACCTCCCTCTCTCTTGGGGCTGCTAGAATAGATGGTCTCCTCTGTGCCTAGCTTACAGCTTATTGGTCTTATACTTGTTTGGTCTTGGTACTTCTCTTATTTCCCCCTCTAACTGGGAGGCGGGACTAGATAGTTCTAGTTATGCGGTTTTGTTTGAAGAAGTGAAAAGTGATAAACTGGGGTAAAAATCAAATACGTCAAAAATGGGCGTAGTCCTTCTAGAGGCGCTCATCATCGGTTTGAGAGACAAAGGGGAAAAAGAAGGTGAAACTCCTAAACAGTGCAAAAAGAAGTGTCAAATAAAATAATCAGTGAACACTCCAACAATAAAGATAAGCACCACATAAAATCCATGGTCTTGAGATAAAAAAAAAACAAAACGTGGCTGAGAGAAAAGAAAAAAACTAAATATGAATGGAGACAATAACTTCAATAACCACACCAAATCAAAGAAATTGGCAAATAGTAGATAGATAAATACAGAAAAAATTGTTTTTTGTGCTTTTTGCCATTTTTTCCCCTCCTGCATAGGCACAGTAAATATTGGGGTCATTCGAAAAGGAACTTCCTTGGCCTACAAGATACAGGGTTTCTCCACCCTTGGAGTATATTGTCATGGGATCAACTATAGACTCCGTACAAGTTCATTTACTCTCCCGTTGGTGCTTTCGTGATGTTTGGAAGACTTCTGTTCCACCTGGGTGATCAAATCAGATCTCTGTGTCTAGAGATCTCAGTATCTGCACAGGTCAAGGGGCGGGGGGGACTTATGATGAAGTCTTTCTTTGTGGTTTTAGAAGTTCCATTACCTCCGTGTCATTTTAATCAGTCTTCTGTGGTTAGTGTGGTCTTGGTCTTTGCGCTGATCCTAGGGTGGAGCCCAGGCTAGTCTTTCATTATGGTTCCAGAAGACAAACTCCATTGCAATTGTCTCAGATGGATGTTTGGAACTGGAGATCATGGTTGTTGTGCAGGTCTTAGCTCGAACCCTAGACTAGGACTTTTTTATTGGTCACAGGATACATACAATCCAGTCGTGGTTCTATCAGCCAATCATCTGTAAAAGGGCATCTTGACTTTTGGATGGATCAAGGGGTGAAAAGTCTTATTGCCAGCTAGACGGGTAGGATAACTTGCTCTTAGGTCAAGTTGTTCCCATTTTCCTCGTCAGGATATCGTATTAGAGCTGGCACTTGTTGTGTCCGAGCAGCATTAAGGATGTCCTGGATGGGATTTGTTTCCTGTAGCTCTCGTGAAGAACTGTGTGGTTTCTATGTCTGGGATCCAGGGTTCAGGGTTGAACAGATGGTGTCTAATCAACTGGGGTCCAAGTTGAGTCCACGTGACATATTTTCAAGGTGGGAGATATCCCTGTAATGTAACCTTTTTATCTCCAACAGAATAGCATAACTTGAATCATTCAGCCTCATAAATTGAGGGGGGAAACGAATGATACCAGGACCAGTCATATGAACATGTAGTATAAATAAAAAATGACCAGACTGGAACACCAAACAGAATAGATACCCAACCTATAACAAGTTGTAAGGTGGAGACCAGTTGCACTAGGATTTTGGGGGGTAAAGGAGGGGTATGTGGGAGACATGCTGTGAACAGGAGTGGAGGGAGGACAACATTGGTGGTGGGAATGCCCTTCATTCATTGTCACTATGTATTGTAAATAATTCTGTGTACTGAACTTCAGTCACAATAAAAATTTTTTTTAAAAATTGGACAAAAGTAAAGAAGATTAAAGCTGCACCTCAACATGTAAGCACATTCTTTAAATAAAGGCAAATATGTAATTATTGGAAAACATAGCAACTGGAGGCTTTGTAAATTTAATTTTACTCCTTCTTTTATTTTTGGGGGCAGAGAGGCTGGACCACACCCAGTGGTACTCACAGACTTTGGCTCTGTGCTCATGAGTAACCTCTAAAAGAGCTCATTTGTAATTCCAGGGATTTGAAACTTGTTTAGTAAAATGCTATTCAGAATTTTGTGCCATAATCCCAGCACTATCTCTCTTGTCTCGGTTCGGTTTATTCAGCTTTTCTTTGTTGTTGTCTGTTAATGTTACTTTATTTTTGTTTATGGCATGATGCTTGGGGCCACACCCAGTGGTGCTGAGAGGTAACTCCTGTTTCTGAGTTCAGAAATTATGTCTGGCAGTACTAAGGGAATGATATGCATTGTCATATGGATCAGCTGTGTGAAAGGAAATACCGTACTACTATATTGTCAATCAGAGCCCTCATTTTATTCGTTAAATTGTCTAGATATTTGTCAAAATTAATATTAATCAAGTTTCTTCACATTTTCTGTGTTGTTGCAGAGTTTTCTCTACTATCAATCTAATTTTTATGAAAATTAGATAATAAATATTCACTTGAAATAAATTTGTGTGCTTAGTTTGTAGTTTTGTTTTGTTTTGTTTTGGGGCCATGCCTGGTGTGCTCATGAATTATTCCCTTTTTGTGCTTTAAGGTAACTTCCAGTAATTCTTGGGGGCAGTCATCCTACCCCTTATATTTCTTACTGAACCCTTAGCTTTTGTATCTGAACCATAATATGTTTCTTTTCTTAAAATAATTTATTTTTGCCACACTCTGCTACACTCAGGGTTACTCCTGGCTCTGCAATCCACTCAGAAATTAATTCTGGAGGTGCTCAGTAATCTTCTGAGTTGCCAATGATTGAAATGGGTAGCACAATGTAAGAGCTGCTACCCACTGTACTTGCTTCTATTTTCCATTTCTTATTAGATACATTATAGACATATTATATACATATGTATATACACAAATATTACAGAGAAAAAGAGAGATGCTTTGAAAATATAACTTTGGAGTATTTTATTATAGATTTACTTATAAAAATTTTGAAGAATTGACCAGTGAAGCTATATTTAATTGTCCTGTTGACAGAGAAAAATGTACTTTCTTTATTTTTATTTTGATCATATTGACTTACAGATCTTTCACAGTAGCATTTTAGGTACATATTAACATTGAATCAGGGTAATACCCATCACCAAATTTGTCTTCCCCTCACCCCTGTTCCCTTCCTGCAACCACATTCCCCATCATCACCCCATGGACTGCTAGAGTAGGTGGTCCCCTCTTTGTCTAGCTTACTATTAGTGATCATATATCTGTTTGGTCCTGATACCATCCCTTATTTCCCCCTCTATTTGAGAGGTGGAGCTTGATAATTCGAGTTATGTGATTTTGTGTGAAGGAAAGAAAAGCAATAGAATGGAGTAAAAAAATAAGAAAAAATAAAAAATAAAATTAAAAAATAAAATAAATAAAATAAGCTGAAAATGGCAGAGTCCTTCTAGAGGCTTTCAACCTCAGTTTGAGCGAGGACATGAAAAAGGTAATTGAAACACCACATCAATACAGAAAGAAATATCAAATTAAATATCCAGTGAGTACTATAGCAATAAAGATAAGCACCACACAATAGTCTTGGTTCTGAAATCAAACCATGCCGGAGTACAAAAAGAAAGAGAAAGAGAAAATAAAATAAAATAAAATAAAATTGGAGACATCAACTTCAATATCTACACTAAAATAAAGACGTCAATACAAATTGATCAATCAATAAATTTGTATGTGGACAAATGGTTGTTTTGTGCTTTTTTTCTTCTTTTTCTCCCAGCATAGGCACAGTAACTATTGGGGAAATTATAGAGGGAATTCCCTTGGCCTAGGAGATATAGGGTTTCTCCACCCCTGAAATGTAATGTCATGGGATTAACTATAGACTCCTTGCATGACCTCCGTGCTTTTGTGGTGTATGGAAGACTTCTGCTTCGTCATGGGTGGTTAAATCGGACCTTTGTATCTGAGATCTTGGTGTCTAGACAGCTGAAGGAATGGAGCTTATGATGAAGTCTTTCTTTGTGGTTCTAGCAGTTCTGCTTTTTCGGCGTCATTGGTGATCTTGGTCATTACATTGCTCCTATGATGGAGCCTGGGATAGAGTCTTTCGTTATGCTTTCGGAAGACCCATTCAGTTGAGATTGTCTCAGTCAGACCTCTGGAATTGGAGATCTTGTTTGTTGAACAGATAGTAGACCAAAAGCTAGGCTAGTGCTTTTTGTTGTTGTTGTTGATATTGTTGGTCCTGGGATGCATACCGTCCAGTCTTGGTTGTAACAATCAGTCATCCGTATATAGCAATCTTGGTTTTTGCTCAGAGAACAAAAATTAGAAGACTTGTCACTCTTTGATGCAAAAGTCAAGAAAAAAATGTATTTTAATGTAGCTGTATCATAGCATTGCAGAGCTAGAAGTTTCTATGAGATTTCTGAATATCTGATATTTAACTTATATAGTTGACTGATCAAATTAGTTAGTGTTATCCTTGATATGACTTCCCTGAGAGTATTTTCATTTAAAAAATTACA
Source organism: Crocidura indochinensis (assembly GCA_004027635.1). Classification (NCBI taxonomy): domain Eukaryota; kingdom Metazoa; phylum Chordata; class Mammalia; order Eulipotyphla; family Soricidae; genus Crocidura; species Crocidura indochinensis. The sequence goes on along the minus strand of PVKC010045228.1, from coordinate 4,021 downwards.
TGAATTGGCATTTATGGACTAGTTGCTAGCCATCAACCTATATCGACCATTTAAAATTGAATATTGGCATATTAAAATAAAGAGCAAGTAGTAATTATTATATGGTTTAATTTTAACTTAATGAAAATTTATATAGTATTCATGAAAATTAAGTAGACAGGCAAAGCCTCTAAGTGCATTTTGATGATATGTGAGCAAACATGTGAGGGTCAATATAACCTAGGTAGTGATGCAACTTGTCTCAATCTTTGTACTAATAACCCTTACTCACTCCAAAATCTAACTCTAAGCAGATCTAATCATTGATTTTCACTAAAGTTTCTTTATAATTCTGCTATTTAGAGAATGCTTTCAGATTGAAATAAGGAAAGATATGGTGTTTTAAGATGGACTTTAGAAAGTTCAGCAGTAGGCACTTGAGATACATATAAGTTGGTTCACATATCAGTATTAATTTCATTGTTTGCTTGGTTGTTATATCTTATCTCTCCATTACATGGTGTGGATATACTATTGTTACTTTGGTTACTCATAAATTGAAAGGTAATTTATTGTTTCATTTTTGGTTATTTCAATTAAAGTTTCTATGAAAATTCTGTATGAGTTTTATTTGACTATTTACTTACATTTCTCTGGGACAAATGCCCTAGAGTGAGATTGCTATACTGTATGTTCAGTTCAAGTTTATTTTTTTAAAAAGATATTTCTATTTTATGCTTTATAGCAACATATAAAAATCATATCCAGTGTCACAGAATACTTGCCAAATTTGATATATATTCTATGCCAAAATAAAAAAACCTTAAATTTTAATATAAAGAAACCTTGAAAGGCATCTAAAGACTTAATTTCTGTCACCTTTTTTCCCTAGTTAGTTAAATATAAATTTAGAAAGCTTCAATTTATATCTCATTCACCCACCTGATTTTTATGCATACTGTTGAAAAATAATCTCTATAAACATCTCAGATTCCTGTAAACATCCAGTAAAATGAAATCAAGAGAATAGTTTAATTAAAAAGCCATTGAATAGTTTAATCTAGGTTTAATTTAGGTTTTTCTGTAAGGAAGGAAAGGTCATAAGAAAACATGGATTCCTCATGACACTATAAAATTATACAGAGTAATTCTAAACAGTACCATTTTAATATGAAATTAATGTTATAAGATGATTGCTTGGTAGTGAGAGTAGAAAGCTACAGAAAGCTACATATGAGGATGCTACAAATTTTTTAGTAAAGATTGATGGTTGTTTGAATCCACAGGTGTTACAAGTATTGGAAGAAACACAAAATTTTGTATAGATATTTGGGATACAGAACTAGAAGAATTTTTGTCATTTTGTGTATATAAAAATAAGGACAAATGATGTATCTAAAGTAAACCTAAAGTTATCACAAAAGGATTAGAAATAAAAGCAGAAGATTTTTTAAGTTTATGATAACTATGCTCAAATTGTTACCAATAACTTTTAGTGAAAAGAAGAGTTTATTTGTTATGTTGTAGCATATATGGTAAATAGTAAAATTTAAAGGTTAGATTGCAGATGGAAAATTGTCCTCATTATTCCAGAAACCTGGTGCTAGCAGCTGCATTACATAGGAACTTGTCAGAACTTGTTCTACTCCAGAACCAAGACATAGAAACTAGGTATTGACTCAGCAGTCTGTTGTAATTAGCTCTCTAGGTAATTTCTCTGCATATTAAAATGTTAATGTTGCTCTAGAGAGAAATAATTTTTTTCTGAAAATATATCCATTCATAAAACCAGCCACAAAATGTATGCATAGAAAGAAGTTATTAAAGTGAATCTGGATTCAAGTCAAATAGTAACCATAAAGTATAACATCATTTTAAGAAACAAACATAAGTACAAACTTAATATATACCCATATTGTAATAATTTATTACTATATGAACAACATAAAATATGGCATCAAAAACATAAAAAGGAATCATAAGTTCAGTTTTGTATATGATAGAATTTAAGTGAATGTTACCAGCTTAAGAAAGACATTTTAAAAAAAATTCACCTTGGTCTGGTTGAAAATATATGTATGTAATATATAATATTGTATGTAATATGGTGCATATTATATTATAATATGATATATCACAATATATATTACAGAAAATATAACTTGCAGCATCCATCACTTATAATCACTGTTTTGCCTCTAGTTCTGCTTCATTACCTTTTTTCAACTCTGCAAAAGCACCAATCTGACCAAACTCCAGGTATGCAGGTATTTGGGCCAGTATCATCAGGGCATTTTTGGAGTGAGTGTTGGCCCATCTTCTCATAATTCCAGAAAACCTGACAGCTGAAAATGACTCACAAAAACCACAATATCAGTAATAATGCTTTGAAATTCTGGACAATGAAGCTGTATTTGAGTTAACATTACAACTTAATTTTAGTTTAATATAATCATTTCCATAGGAACGCACCAATTTAGATAGCAATGTGTAGATAAAGTCATTTAATATTTAGAAATAAATGAAATTACAATGGTCAGCTAGCAATAAGAGCTTACTAAAATTTCTGGCAACTACTTAACACTTGCATTACAAATTTGCTTGACACTGAACTTTTTTTTTCTCTTCCATCTTTTTTTCTCCTTTCATTTTTATTTTTCTTTTATGAAATAATTTTGCTTTTATTCTGAAACAAATGTCTTGTGATCAATTATGTCACTTATTCAATACATGTTCTTTAAAGAAAATAAATTAAAAAAGAAAAAGTTAGCATAAGAGATATGAAGAACTCACTCAAACCAACTACAATAGGACTGCTAACAACTTAATTAAAAAACCATAATAGAATATTTTCCAAGACACATGCATAGCAAGAAGAAACATAAAACATAATCATTAAAATTTATTATCAAGGGAAATGTAACAAAACTGTAATGATGTATTTATTCAACTTTTGAAAATAGCCTATGTCAAAAAAATCAAAAACAATTTTGTCAACATTCGAGAGTAAAAGAAACCAGGTAAACTGCTAGTGGGAATTTAGACTCTAATTTTCCATTGATATACAACTATGATAGAAAACAGTCTGGAAATTTTCAAAACCAATTTTCAAAGTTATATCATATTTAAAAACAATTTCACTCTAGTTTTCTGTCTCAAATAAATAAAAAATACGGTCTTGGAATGTTGCTTAATGGCAGAATACATACATTACACATTTGAAGTTCTGAGTTTAATTTTTGGCATGACAAACACACACACACACACACAAACCTAAAATAACCCAAAAGATATGCATATTCCTACATTAGAACAACTCTGTCTGCAAAAGTCAAGATGTAGAGACAACCCAAGTATCCAATGAAAATAATTGAATAATGAAGAAGTAGCATGTATATACAATACAAGCCTACACATTTTAAAGAAAAGATTAAATATGAATATTGAGCCACATAGATGGAAGTGGAGGGTGTCTTATTAAAAATAATGGAAACAAAAAATACAATAATGGAAACAAAATATTGGTTGCTTGTACTCATGTAAGTAGTTAGAAGACTCAAACCAAAACAGACAAAGTCAAACAAAGGAAAGTTATTTTGATTATATAACTAAGGTTTGTTAAGGGGAAGATATGGGAGAAGAGGAAATTGAAACTGGGGAGAAGATATAATGAACTTTGTTGGAGAAATATTGGTATTTTGGGGGCAGGCAATGGTGTTGGAATGTACATTGAAAAATTCTGCATCTACTCCTAAAGTTATAGTTTAGTAAATGAAAGTTATGTAAATAAAAAAATTAAAGAGATGATGTTAAATAAGAATAATCACTTATAAGATAATTTATGTGATGAAATAAAGTTTGGTAGTTATTTAACAAACTCCTGCCTACTCACATCTTTTATAGAGGTAAATCATTTCTATTCAAGGGGACAAAGTTTTAGCTGCTGCCTTAGAACTTTTCTTCAACATTTCTCTTCTTCCAGATTTTAAGATTTTAAGATTTTAAGCAAGAGGGGAGTAAAAAAGCTTTCTCTTGATAGAAG
>PVKC010045227.1:0-11465 GCA_004027635.1 Crocidura indochinensis | reverse complement strand
CAATAGCCATAATCTGGTGCCTGACAATAGATGATAAAGAAAACTGATAAAGACACTGTGGTTCATCTACCCAAAGGAGTACTATGCAGCTATTAGGAAAAATGAAATCTGTCAATACACGAATGGACATGGAGACTAGTATGAGTGAAATGAGTCAGCAGGAAAGGGATAGACATAGAATAAGCTCACTCAATTTTGGTATAAAATAAAAATCGACAAGAGATAACATGGTAATAATACCCAGAGACAAAAGAGACAAAGATCAGGAGGTTCAGTCCAGGGTACAAAGCTTATCACAATGAGAAGTGAGTGTAGCTAGTATAGGGAGGGGTCTATTAGGACAATGACATTTGGAACTGATAGCCCTGGACAAGAACTCAGCGCTGAAAGTGGAGAAATTAAGAGTCAAGGCACCTCTCCATTAAAAATAGTGCAAAACGGGGGCCGGGTGGTGGCGCTGGAGGTAAGGTGTCTGCCTTCCCTGCGCTAACCTAGGACGGACTGCGGTTCCATCCCCCGGTTTCCCATATGGTCCCCCGTGCCTGCCAGGAGCGACTTCTGAGCGAATAGCCAGGAGTAACCCCTGAGCGTCACTGGGTGTGGCCCCCCCAAAAAAAAACCAAAAAAAAAAAATAGTGCAAAACACAGAGTCAAAAAAAAAAAAAAAAAGAGTGAGATAGAGAGTTAATTTGCCTGCCCTAGAGCAAGAAAGGAATGGATCATGGGGGTAGGAGAGTGACTGTGACAGGAAGGGTGCACTAGTGACGGATGGTGTACATTGTATGACTTAAAGCCAAAAATGAACAATTATAACCACAGTGTTCATATAAAAATTAAAAAAAAGAATTATGTTTACTATGGGCTTTTTATAGATAGCTGTTACTATCTTGAGGAAGATTTCTTCCACACCTATTTTGCTAAGGATTTTAACCATGAGTGGGTATAAGCTATTGTCAAATGATTTCTCTGAATAAATTGATATGTTCATATAATTTTTCTTCCTTTCTCTAATGTGGTTATGATGTTGATTGATTTGCATATATTGAACAAACCTTGCATCCCTGGAATGAAACATACTTGGTCACAATGTATAATCTTTTTGATATGTTATTGGATTCAGTTTACTTAGATTGTGTTGAAAAATTTGCACCAATGTTCATCAGTGAGATTATTTTGTAGTTTTCTTTCTTGGTAGTATCTTTGTCAGCTATGGGAATGAGTGTGATATCAACTTCATAGAAGGTATTAGGGAGGAATCCTGTCTCTTCGATATTTTTTGTTTTGTTTTTGTTTTGGGGGGCCACACCCATTTGATGCTCAGGGGTTACTCCTAGCTAAGTGCTCAGAAATTGCCCCTGGCTTGGGGGGACCATATGGTATGCCAGGGGATCGAACCGTGGTCTTTCTTTGGCTAGCACTGGCAAGGCAGACGCCTTACCTCTAGTGCCACCTCACCGGCCCTACTTCAATATTTTGAAAGAGTCTAAGAATCGATGGTCATAATTCTCTGAATTTTGATAAAACTCATCCATAAACCCACATGGTCCTAGACTTTAATTCTTTGGAGATTCTTAATTACTCTTTCAGTTTCCTTACTTGTGATTGGTCTGGTTAGGCTTTCTACTTCCCCCTCATTCAATTTTGGGAGATTATATGTTTCCAGAAATCTGTCCACTTCTTCTAACTTCTCTAGCTTAACAGAGTACAGTTGTTTATAATAAACTCTCATATGCATTGGATCTCTGGGAGTTCTTTTGTAATTCCTCCCCTTCTATTTCTGATCCAATTTATTTGAGCACTTTCCTTTATTTTCCTTGTGAGTCTTATCAATGTTGTCTAGATTGTTTATTCTTTACCAAAAACAGCTACTAATTTCATCAGCTCTTTGTATTGTATATTGTTTTCTTTTTATATTGTTGGTTTCTACTCTGGATAAATGGGACTACATCAAACTAAAAAGTTTCTGTATGGCAGTATATATATATATACATATATATACAGGATAAAATTAAATAATAGCTAACTGGGAGAAAATTTTTGCACTCGACACATCTGATAATGGTTTGATATCTAGGATATACACAACAGTCAAAAAGTTAACTCTAAAAAACCTAAAGCCTCATCAAAAAATGGGGAGAGGAAATGAACAGACACTCTCTGAGGAAGCGCAACAGATGAAAAATAGACACAAAAATAAAGGGCTCATCGTCACTCATCATTAGGGAAATCTAAATCAAGACAACAATGAGATATCATCTTACACCAGTGACAATGGCACATATAAAAATACTGGGAATAATCTGTGTTGGTGGAGATGTGGTGGAAAAGGAACTCTCATCCACTGCTGGTGGGAATGCTGCCGGGTCCTGCTTTCATTCTTAGTAAAATCAGAATTGAGCTTCCATATGACCCAGCAGTCCCACTTTGTGTTATTTATCCTCAGGACAGAAAAACATTCATCCAAAAGGATGTATGTACACCACTATTTACTGTAGCACTTAGTACAATAGCTTGGAATCAACCTGGATTTCCAACAACAGTCATGAAGTCATGAAGATGTAGTAGCACGCAGGAATTACTCCTAGTACTACTTGGGGAATCATATGGGATGCTATGACCAAACCCTGATCAGCTACATGCAAGGCTAAAACCCTACTTGCCTTACTATTGTTCATCCTTTCCAAATATTTAAAAATATAATTTCTCCAGCTTCCTAGCTAAGTTTTTTGTTTTGTGTTTCTTTTTTTTTTGTTTTGTTTTGTTTTAGGTTATATGCAATGCTCAGTGCTTCCTCTTGGCTCAGTGTTTAGGGATTACTCCTGAAATTTGTCAGGGGACCATATGTGATGTTGATCAAACAAGGTCAGCTTCATGCAAGGGAAGCAAATTTAACACCTATGCCATTTCCATGACCAATTCAGGTTAGATTTCTAGCATCCTTTATGTTTCCCAGTGCTTTCCAGGAGTAATTTCTGAGTGCATTGCCTAGAGCAACCACTGAACATGGCCAGGTATAGTCCAAAAAGCAAAAAAAAAAAAAAAAAAAAAAAAAAAAAAAAAGGAAAAGGAAAAGAAAGAGCTTACAGCAACATTTAGAGTTGTTTGCCATATAATTGAGGGCTGTAGCCAAGATGATCTGTTTCATAAACCTGACTATCATCACGAACCAAAAGAGAATAATTTTATAATTATAATGGAGATTTATAATATAAATCAAACTTAGTTATAAAGAATGACAACATTTATTAGAAGACTTAAAATAAACAATATATATTTAACAAATGTGATGGATACTTAGATATAACAAACCATTTGGATAAATAATAAACAACTACTTTATATTGATGTCCCCAGCAGAAGAGAGTGGGGCAGGTGGAGAAAGAAAAAATTAAATTAAAATAGGCACACTACTCTACAACATTTTTAAGGCAACAAAATCCTAAGCAAGTGAGGCATGTAAGAATTCTATTCAGCTTGACCCCGGTGCTATAATTATTTATTATTATGTTGTTAATACTTGTGCATATGTCTTTAGTATTTTATAATATAAATCATAATATTCTCCCTCCTTTGGACTAGTGGGCATTCAACTTGACTCAGAACCACAGTGCAGAAGATCAAATAGAAGAAGAGCTTTTTCCTCTTAAATGACAAATACCTCTGATGACTGCTTCAGATTTTTTTTTACTGGATCAATGCTTTAGAGAATGAATCTCCTCTCCTGGGAGCTGAGCCTGGAAAATCACAGTGTTGATCGTGTTCCAATCTGTGCCCAATATAAAGGCAAGAGCAGAATGTGAGTCATTCCTACTGGAGCCCTGACCTTGGCTGACTTCCACAGTGTCAAGGTCTGTAGGCAACATAACTCCTGACTTAAGGAATTGTAGATAAAAAGTGGGTGTTTGGTCACATGGCACATGGCCCCTGATAAAATGAGAGATAACAGACCCTCTCCTTACCAGGACTTATACAAGGATCTGCATATAATGTGCATACATTGAGAGACACAGAGTTACATTGAGAGTTACAGAATGTATTTTTTAAAAAGTAGTTATTGTCAAATCTAGGAATTGCAACCAAACATATACCTGCAGAAATGGATCCACTGACCGTTCCTAAATAAATATTCAAGAGAATTTTGTTTTGTGGGCCATATTAGTAGTGATAAGGGATCACTCCTGGCTCTGCATTCAAAAATTACTTTTGGTGGTGCTGAAGGATGCCAAGGATTGAACCCAGGTCAGGTACTTGCAAGGTAACCATCCTACCCACTGTACTATTTCTCTGGCCCCTATTCAAGAGTAATTTAGAAAGTATGTGGGAAGAAAAAGGATACCTTTAATGATAAAAAATATTCATAATTTGCTATCTAGACACTACCTTTTTATATTAATAAGGTGAGTAAAACTAACTTGGTGTTATCTGATGGCAGGGGTGTGTGCATTTGTCTATGTGTGTGTGTGCTTGTTAGAGAAAAAGTAACTATCATGAATCTTTTATACAATGGCAGAGAAAAGATCTTGATAAAGATGACAAAGAGTCAAAATTCACATGGAGAAAAGAAGATAGCCAGAGAAGATTGGGGCTCTGAGCCTTCCCTGAAAGTTTCAATTCCCTGAGTGTAAAATAGTTCATCCAGATCATAAAGCAGAGAAAATGATGATTGTGATTGCAATGTAGGGGATCAAGAAGCAGTGTGACCTGGAAGAGCTATGCATACACTCATATTCACATACATACACACACAACCATAAGACCATATAGGGTCTGGAAGGTCACAACAAAGAGCCAAAAAATCGCTCTGATTCCAAGATAGCATGAAGTCTTTAGCAGATTTTAAGTAACAGGGTGACAAGATCTGATATCCATTGTTTTTTGTTTGTTTTTGTTTTTGTTTTTTTTCAGCCACACTCAGTGACGCTTGGGGGTCATTCCTGGCTATTCACTCAGAAATCGCTTCTGGCTTAGAGGACCATATGGGACACCGAGGGATCGTCCTAGGCTAGTGCAGGCAAGGCACATGCCTTACTGCTTGCAACATCACTCTGGCCTGTGATACCCATTGTTTTAAAAATCAACTAATGGCACATATCTTGGTAAATAGATTTGAAAGTAAAAAAGCTGGGCCAGAGAGATAGCATGGAGGGAGGGTGTTTGCCTTGTATGCAGAAGGAAGGTGGTTCGAATCCCAGCATGAAAGGAAGGAAGGAAGGAAGGAAGGAAGGAAGGAAGGAAGGAAGGAAGGAAGGAAGGAAGGAAGGAAGGAAGGAAGGAAGGAAGGAAGGAAGGAAAGAAGGGAGGGAGGGAGACAGAGAGAGAAAGAAAGAAAGAAAGAGAGAGAGAAAGAAGGAAGAAAGAAAGAAGAAAGACAGAAAGAAGAAAGAAAGAAAGAAAGAAAAGAAAAAAGAAAGAAAGAGAGAAAGAAAAAGAAAGAAAGAAAGAAAGAAAGAAAGAAAGAAAGAAAGAAAGAAAGAAAGAAAGAAAGAAAGAAAGAAAGAAAGAAAGAAAGAAAGAAGAAAAAGAAAGAATTCTCAACCATACTTTCAAAATATATTAGTCACAATTCAGGATATTGAAACTGGAGAACAAGCATGGACATCTAACAATGATATACCCATTTGATAATATGGAAAAGTAACTTCAGATTCATCCTTAGTCTTGAGAGCAACAGAATCTAACGTTTTCTGTTCTTTCATCTCCCCATCCCTTTCACACTCTCTTTTCGTGTAGATAAAGGAATTAGCATTCATTGCAACTACTACTCATAGAATAAATAAGACCACTAGCTATCATATCTCCTGTGTCTGATATATTGAGATACTACCGAGAGAATTAAAAAGTTGAATTTCTTTCTTTCTTTCTTTCTTTCTTTCTTTCTTTCTTTCTTTCTTTCTTTCTTTCTTTCTTTCTTTCTTTCTTTCTTTCTTTCTTTCTTTTTTTTTTGAATTTCTTTTTGCTAAAACTACTCACCCTAAGCATGAAGATGAAAATAGTTAGAACAGTAACTGGGGTTTCTCTGAAAGCAATAAAACCTACATTATCTATTGCTACTCAAAGCCATTCTTTCATGGTCATCACTTGAGAATCTAACAACCGTTATCAAGAGTGGCAATACCAGGGCCTGGGATTTAGTGGATAAGATACTTGCCTTGCACAACAGCCAAATTGGGTTCAATCCCACACACTCCACATGGTGCTTCAAACAGGAATGCTCCTGGTGTGCAGATACAGGAGTAAGCCCTGAGCAATTCTTGGTACCATATATGATGTTCAGGATAGAACCCAGGTTGGATAAATGCAAGGCAAAACCTCTTTATTATCCCCCCAGCCATGGCCCCTGCAAAATGCAGTCATGCACTTAAATTTATGTGGATAATAATATGATTAATATAAAAGTCTGAATTGTCTTTTGAATAGTTATAAATATGACACATAAATGTTCATGCATTTTGTATGACTGTGTTCACAAATAACATGAGTGTTCCATTTATTTATTTAAAATTTTCTCACATATATCTTTTACACATTTATATTGTTAAAATAAGACATTAAGGAAACGAAGCAATAGTAGATTAGGTAGGACATATGTCTTGGTTTATCTTGGACATTTGATTGGCCAACCCAGATTAAATTCCAGCTTCCCATAAGGTCCCCTGACCCTGCCAAGATTGATTTCTAAGCGCAAAGCCAGGCATATCCTCTTAGTACCACCAAGTGTGACCCAAACCCCAACAACAACAACAACAACAACAACAACAACAAAAAGACATTAAAAAGTGACATTCTGGGGCTGGCGCGCTACCCAAGGAAGGACTGTGGTTTGATCCCCTGGTGTCCCATATTGTCCCCCAAGCCAGGGGCAATTCCTGATCGCTTAGCCAGGAGTAACCCCTGAGCATCAAATGGGTGTGGCCCGAAAAACCAAAAAAAAAATGACATTCTATAAAATAATTAATCTAATTGTTGACTGTTAGATTAATCTCATCACTCTTCTAAATCTATCAATGCAGTCCCAGAGATAGTGTAGTGGGTAAGGCTCTTGCTTTGCATGCACCAGATTTGGGTTTGAATTCCAACACCACATTTGGTCTCTTGCCAGAAGTGACTCCTGACCTCAGAGCCAGGAGTAAGCCTTGAGAATTGCTGAGCATGTCTCTAAAGTAAAACAAAACTATAAATGTAATACATAGTTTTGTATCATCATAATTTTTAAGACATAGAACTTTTAAAGTGCATATTTTCCTAAATAGAATATCTGGGACATTGGCACTAATAATTATTGTTTTGGCTTATTGTTTTTGTTTTGAGGGTTCATGTCCAGTGGCACTCAGAAATTACTCCTGCTGAGTTCAGGGGACCATATGGGATGCCAGGGATCAAACTCTGGTTGACCACGTGCAAGGCAGATATCTTACCCTCCATGCTATCACTCTGACTCCCAATTATTATTATTATTATTATTATTATTATTATTATTATTATTATTATTATTATTTGTTTTGTTTTGTTTTTGGGCCACACCCGGTGACGCTCAGGGGTTCCTCCTGTCTATGCGCTCAGAAGTCACTCCTGGCTTGGGGGACCATATGGGAACCGGGGGATCGAACCGTGGTCCGTCCTAGGCTAGCACAGGCAAGGCAGGCACCTTACCTCCAGCGCCACCGCCCGCCCCCCCAATTATTATTTTTATTAGCTGCTCTTTAGAATGATTTTGCTAATATTTATTTAATATATCTGTTCCTTCAAAGCCCTTTTTGAAAAGAACTTTGAAATACTACTTTGCTTTAAGTGATTTAAGCATCTGGAGCCAAGCAGAAATACAACTCTATTAGTTTAAATAGTTTTCCCCCCCCCCCAACTCCTCCAACTCCTCATCTGTGAATGTAGATAAACAAATAACTTTTCCAAATTGGGGGGTAATTGGGGCAATTTAAGCCAATCACATGGTACAGGGCCCAAGATAAAGTACAAGACAGCCAATGTCTACATTTATCCTTAAGAGGATGAAATGCAGAGGAAGGTATGCAGAGTGACCTAAGAGCTCCAACTGTGTTTTTCCTTATTGAGGAAGATACACGTTTTTCTAGAATATTATCACTGGAACAATAACATCATGATTTAAAGTCACTGCACCTTCCACTCTGTCCCAAAGGTCATGAATTTTGTTTTGCTTGTTATAACTAATCCCTGTCATCTTCTATTCACTCTTGGCTCCAAAATCAGCATAGCACCCAGACTGAGGAGCAGTGTCAATAGAAAAGGATAGATATCCTTTTTACAAACTCAACCTTCCAGGCTCTCTAAACAGAAAGGAAATCCTAATTAATCATTATCTGACCAACATGTCACTGGGTGTTTGACTGCTTCTTATCAGCACACCTGAAACCTTATTCAAAAATGACCTTTGTCTAAACACTCTGATGACTTTAGGATGAGACTAGAAGAAATTGTCTTTCTTATTCTTGACCCCCAGATGAACACAGTTCTCTTGTCTGCTATGATTAATTCTCAAATAATAGTATTATCAAATAACTAATACTACTCATATTTTAAAACATTTTTGAGAAATGTTTTAAGCATTTGTATCATAATTAAAGTAGCCAGCAGTCATAGTCGGACTTTGTTATTTGATTAATTTTTTCTTTAACATTTTTATTGAGGTACCATTATAATATTGTTCATTATATTTTTCATGCATACATTGTTTTCAAAACACACCCATACTTGCCCTTCTTTTAGATCATTTATAATTAGGAAACAGTTTCAATCTGTCTCCTTATAGTTAACAAATAGTGTATGAAATTAATAAATCAAGAAATAGAAATTTGTGTACAACATTTAGAGTTTAAAGATAAAAAATATTACAAAGTATAGAAAGTCACAAAATTGTGGAGGAAAAAAGATATTATGTTAATTTTATTTTTTATCAGAGGAGAAAGTCAAATATTTGTTCAAGTCATAGCTAAATTAAGAAAAATATGGAGTTTTAAGGGGTAGAACAAGGGCTAAGATATTTGCCTTACATATAGCTGTTCCAGTTTGATTCCTTGCATGTTATTTGGTCCCCTGAACTCATTTAAGAGTTATCTTTAAGCAGAGAGCAATAGCCTTTTCTCTAAGCAATAGCCTTATAGTACCACTAAGTGTGGCCCCTAAAGTACAGAAAAATAAAAGAAAATATAGCATTATAATTTTAATGTCAAAATGAAAAAAGACACCAAAAAATAATAAAATAGTACCCAAAACTTACTTTAAAATTGCTCTTTTGAGACTAAAATGAGAGTTTGAATGGTAGTTAGGAAATTAAAAATTTTGATTGTGAATGTTAATGATTATCTTGAAGTGTATAATTGAGATTTTTCAGTGGAACTTAAAGATAAACAGTGAATTAGCAGCAAAGATCTAAAGATACCATAAAGAATAAATGATCCACATAGTTTAATAAGGAGTGGAGTGGGATTAATTTACATATATTTAATACATTCATGTAAATTGTAGAAGTCAATGTTTTTACTATATTCATTGAACCAAATATCATTACTATTAGCTTCAAAACATGAAAACCATTAGCCTCCCAAATCCGTACAGATAAGTAGTTATAGGCCATTTCTACCAAAAACCTATTCCTAATCTTAGCAAACCGTAATTAAATTTTTGTCTTGATATCTTTGTCCACCCTAAATATTTCATATTAGCTAAATTAAACTTCATGTGTTTTTTCGTTAGCCTATTTTCAACATTCATACCTAATGAAACTGATATTAGACTTTCACTTCTTTTCTTTCTTCTTCTCTTTCTTTCTTTCTTTCTTTCTTTCTTTCTTTCTTTCTTTCTTTCTTTCTTTCTTTCTTTCTTTCTTTCTTTCTTTCTTTCTTTCTTTCTTTCTTTCTTTCTTTCTCTCTTTCGGTTTTTGGCCACTCCTGGTGACGCTCAGGGGTTACTCCTGGCTATTCGCTCAGAAGTCGCTCCTGGCAGGCACGGGGGACCATATGGGGAACCGGGGGACTTACCTCCAGCGCCACTGCCTGGCCCCCAGACTTTCATTTCTTTTTATTGTTCATATTTTATTATATTTATATACTACATTTTGTTTATTCATTCACCCATGGATAGAAATTTGGTTGGCTTTTGCTTTTGTGAATGAAATTATGAATATTTGCCATTTTTCATATAGATGTATATTTTTGTTCCTTGGTATATATCTAGCAATAAAATTGCTAAGTCTTAGGCAACTCTATATAAAACCTTCTAAGGAATTATCAAACTATTGTCTTTTTTTTCTTTTTGGTTTTTGGGCCATATCTGCACATAGTTATATCACCACCAGCAATATACTTAGGTTCCAGCTTCCCCACTTCCTCACCAACACTTGCTGTGATATCTTCCTGAATCTTTCTATCTAAAGTAAGTAGGAGATTGTTTCCACTGTGGTTTTGACTTACATTTTCTTTGCGGTCAATATGTTCAGTGTCTTTTCATATACTTCTTTGTATACTTTTCTCAAAGAATTATCTATTTAGATTCTTAGACCTGTGAATATATTACTTGATAAGAGTATATACACATATACAGAAATATATATTAATGATCAATGATATATTTTTATTTTCTTTACTGTAGACTCCTCAGAGATTGTGATATATAAATACATGACTCCAAGTACTTGGAGTAAAGGAAATGAGAAAACAATGCTTTGGGGCAATAAATGATTAAAAACTTAGGTTCCCCATAGGTTCCAGATAGCAAGCCTGACTTCTCCAATAGTTTGTTTTTGTTTATGTCTTGGCGACATACCTCAAGGACACATATCAAGGGATCATCTGAGATACCCAGGATTGAACTTGGGATTGGCTAAGTGCAAGGCAATGTCCTACCTGCTGTTCTATCAATCAATTTTTAGGAAAAAGTGAGACTTAAACAGAATGGAAAGAGTCAGAGAAATAGTTCAGCAGATTAGGTGCTTGCCTTTAAATTGTCTGACTGAGATCCTTCAGAGTCCCAGCGCCATTGCTGAATCTTTGTTCCCTGGGGACAGTGAGGCCTATGTCTGAGTGGAAACAGGGAGGCTCCAGTCCCAATCCCCTCTACCAAGCTCGAACAAAAGGGGACCTCCTCTCCTCTCCAGCCTTCCCTCAGTCTCCTTCTGGGTTCCAGTGCCATCACTGTTTATCTGCCCTTTGGGGCCAGCCAGGTTGATGCTGGGGAGGAAATAGGGAACCTCAAGTCTTAATCCCTTCCACCAAATGCAAACAGGGCTGTCTTTTTGGGTCTTTCCCAGAACATCCTTCCTTCTTTTCCACCAATCCTCATTTGTGCAAAGTCATTTCAATTTATATCATAGACTTCCTGGCAGATTGGATCTAGCACTTCTCTCAACAGCCTGTGAAATACAGTACTCCAAACCACTAAATTCGAAGTTCAATGGGGGAAGCTAAAGAAGACATCTATTGGGGGGGGGGGGGGGG
>PVKC010045226.1:0-11454 GCA_004027635.1 Crocidura indochinensis | reverse complement strand
AATTGAGTAGTGAAATAAAAATCAGTTGCCAGATGGCTTCATTCTATGTGGAATATGAATTACGAAAGCAAATGAGGTGGCAAAAAGCAAAAACAAGGGGCCTGCAAGGTGGTGCTAGAGGTAAGGTGTCTGCCTTGTAAGCACTAGCCAAGGAAGGACCGACTTGTAGACTTAGTAAAAATTATAGTGTTTGGTGGAGGGTAGGGAAGTAATGAGTTTAGGGATTTTTTGGTACAGAGAAAACATTGCAACTTTGGTGGCTTGTGCAGTGGGTCTTAGACACGCATCAAGTTTTAAAGTTACACAACAGAAATTCTACAGTATCGTTAACTTATGATAGATCAATGAAAAATAAAATAAAGCTCATAAGTATGATTATAAATTTAAAACTGCATACTCTTGTATCTGAAACTTAAAAATTAGTTTGCTGTTTTATCCTTTGGTACAATGCCTTCTTACCCAAACTTCACTTCTATTACATATTTTGGCATAAGTCATTTTAAAATCAACATTAAATAGGAAATGGTATTTGAAAAAAAATTCAGGAATAGTTGAAGGTAGAAAGAATTATGAAAGCCTGTGCAGAATTTAGTTGTTTTATTTTTATGTTTTACAGATAAATGGTAACAGGCACATTTATAAAATCTAAACCAAAATTCACATTATGTGCACATAAATGGGTCATTGAATTGTTTACACATAAACATAGTTCAGGGAAAGGAAATTTACTTATTATTTAGAAACCTCAATCGATAAATGATACAGATTTCTCCATTTATCCTTCCCTTAATTATACTCTAACTTGTTTTTTTTATCAGTTATTTAATGACACTATGGTGGCACTCTAAAACTATAAGCCACTCTGAAACTCAGAAGCATTAAATTTTTTAAAATTATTAAAATAAAGATATACGGTATGTCTTTATTTAGGCTAGGAGTCTGAGAGTTGGTCATTTAGTTATTCAAATCTTAGATGGGTCAACTCATACGTCTGTTATTGGTTGATAGTTGGTTGATAATGATGTCAGAGACTTATTTTTCATAATTCATGTTTGCATATTGAAGTGTGAATTGCAGGAAATGAAGAAAAATAAAAAAGCATAACTTTGTAAAAATATGTCTATCTGAGCTCACCATTTAACTTTATTGCATGACAATTCAGTTATTCAAATATCAAAGATCTTATTTATTTGGGAGGACCATGCACATATATAAAACAACTCCTATCTAAGACTTCACAGACTTGAGAGATAGCATTGTAGAGACTTGAGAGATAACATAGTAGATAAGGCATTTGACTGGCACATGGCTGACAAGGGTTTGATTCCTAGCATGCAAACTGCCAGGAATAATTCCTGAGCACAGAACCAGGATTAAGCACTGATGAGTGTGGCCTCAAAACAAACAAAAATAAATAAATAAATAAAGCTTTCATTAGCAATAATAAGTCTTTATTTCCATTAAATTTTCTACCCTCCAGAAATGACAAACAATGGTTATATGGTGAGGTTTGAAACTGAAGACACTGAATGTGATTCATATATTATATTCTACTTTTTAAATTTTTTTTTGGTTTTTGGGCTGCACCCAGCAATGCTCAGTGTTTACTGCTGACTCTGTGTTCAGAAATCATGCCTGGTAGGCTCAGGGGATCATATGAGATGCCGGGGATCAAACTCTGGTTGGCCATGTGCAAAACAAATTCCCTACCTGCTGTATGATTGCTCCAGCTCCACTTTCCAATTTTGTAATAACTAATCACACCATTCCTGATACTATTCTCCATGTATGAATGCAAAGACCAGTGAACTAAAATTACCACCACTGAATACCACATACCTATTATTCAGTGATGAGAAATGAACACAATTTTAAAATAAAACCCCGTGGTTTGTGATATTACCCCCTGTGGTTTGTGAGATTACCCCCTACACAGTATCTCTAACCCCCATGCAGACCTATCTGAAGAAGTAGGGTAGCAGCAAAGGATTTATACTCCAAGCTAGTCAGGAAAGAATGATAATGGCATCCATGTCTTTATGCTTTGTGGTCTCTGCAAACCAGGATCCTTTTTATTTCCTAATACCATGAAGGGGAAAGTTGAGAGAAAGACAAAAGCACCTATCCAGTGAGCTTTTGCATATCAAAGGAGAGATTTATGAGGAGGAATATGGGGCAAAGACTTTGTTTTGGGTTAACAGCTGAGTGTCATCTTATACATGATAACAGAACGCTCCCAGTAGGGGAAAGCATGAACTACAAGCTCTGGCATACTCAATAGACCAATATTTCCCAAACAGGATGATAGTGTATTTTGAAAGAGTTTTGGGAATATCCTGGGGGAGCATTTTTTTTCATTTAAAGAAATATTTATAATAGAGTGTTGAATACTTATTTTCCTGAAAAGAAGGTAAAGTTAGATTAAATCTTGGAAACTCTGTACTAGACCAATGTAGCTTGAAACCTGGAAGCAATGTTTCGAAATGTTTCTATTTTTAATTTCTTTTTAAAAAATTTTGTTGTGGGGGCCGGAGGGATAGCATGGAGGTAGGGTGTTTGCCTTGCCTGCAAAGGACGGTGGTTCAAATCCCAACATCCCATATGGTCCCCTGAGCCTGCCAGGAGCAATTTCTGAGTGTAGAACCAGGAGTAACCCCTGAGCGCTGCTAAGTGTGACCCAAAAACCAAAAAAACTTTTTATTGTGACCAATGTGAATTACAAGTCTTCACAGTTATAGTCATAGTGACAGTGAATTAGGATCATTCTTACCACCAGTGATGGCTTCCCTTCCCCCCTGTTCCCAGCATGCATCCAGACCTGAATTGCTAGTGTAACAGGTCCCCTTTACATAACTAATTGTAGGTTGGTTATCTTGATTCTGTTGTCATTGACTTTGGGTTTGATATTTAGGTCTGATCATTTTGTATTTACTCAATGTTCATGTGACTGTATGCTCCTGGTACCATCCATGTTTTTCCCTCAATTTATTTATTTATTTGTTTATTTATTTATTTACTTATTTATTTTTGGTTTGGGGTCACACCCGGCAGTGTTCGTGGGTTATTCCTGGCTCTATGCTCAGATATCGCTCCTGACAGGCTTGGGGGACCATATGGGATGCCGGGATTTGAACCAATGACCTTCTGCGTGAAAGGCAAATACTTTACCTCCATGCTATCCCTCTGACCCCAATTTATTTCCTTTTTAAATAATACATTTATTTAAGCACCATGATAACAAACATGATGAAGTTGAGTTTCAGTCATAAAAAGAACACTCCCCCTTTCACCAGTTGGGAATGTTTCTTAACTATAGCCTGTTATGTCTCAGGATATTGGTTCATTTGTTCATTGTTCTCTATGATCCTTAAATTTATTCTATAAAATAGTATTCTCCTCTTTTGCTTGGTAACTTGTAACAGTGCACCTAAAATATAATAGACACATCATGGAGAAAACCTCACTGGTGTACAAAGACCTGAATTGAATCCCTGGAGCCACAAGGTCCCAGAGTTTCACTGGGTGTACATTGAGTAGGTCCTCATATGTTGAGTTCAAGTAGCAGGACTTTGCTAGGTATTGGCTTTGAATATTCTGGCCCAATTAATAAGGTGCTACTGGAAGTGACTCGCAGGTTTACTTTGCACTGATAGTGAGGCTGCTACAAAACGACTTAGAACTGACATTTAAGCCTTTTCTCAACTAATAGATTGTTGAAGGTCCAGTGCTTTCTGAATTTTAAGCAAATGTATTCCCTTTTGGGAAATCAGGATTTGAACCATAACTGGTGGTGCTCAGGACTAACTTCTGGCTCTGTGCTCAAGGGTCATCCTGGTTGTACTCAAGTGGCCTTATCTGGTGCAGGAATCTAACCCTGACCAGTTGAGAAAGCAAGTTAAACTCATTACCCAGTGAATTACCTCGATAGCTCTGAATTCAGAGATTTATTTTCCAGTGTAACGTCCTTAAGATTTCAAGTCTACTCTATTGGCAGAATATTCAGTATTTGGGAGGGGCACGTGTAAAATTGCTGAAAGATAATAGTTTGAAGATTTCTAGAGAGCCAAGAGTTAGTATGGGGTTAAGGCACCAGGTATGGTCCTATTGGTCACTGAGAACAGCAGAGGAGGGCTAGGGAATATCTGGCATCTCTAGTTAACTGAAAAACACCTTGGAGTGTCTCCTGCATCTCTTTAATATCCATTGGGAGGGCCCTTCCAAAAAGTTTTCCTAACAATAATTTTCTTCAATCTAACACTTTCCCAACTGAGCTATTTAGGCCTCTAACAATATTTTTCTTCATTAAGTGTACTTCTTAATTTATTAAAATGACAAAAAAATCTATAATGATGGGATTTAGAATTATACATTTATGTAGTTCAAAAGCTTGGATTAACAAATACACATGAATTTAATAAACTCTTTTTAATTGTGCTTATTTTATGTTTAAATACTAACTGACTGTCAACCAGGGTAATTGCCAGACAGGACCAAATGTCTTAAGTAATCTGGGGGGATATTGCAAAAGTTTTTTCATGATGACAACCAAGAAGAAAGGGAAGTGAAAACCCAAAGTACTTTCTCACACCAAGCGTTGTATCAAATTTTTCTTTTTGTTGTTTAGACCACACCTAGAATTGTTCAGGGTTTATTCATGGCTCTATACTCAGGAACCACTTTTTCTTTTTTGTTTTTCTTGGTGGCACTCGGGGTTTACTCCTGGCTCTGCTCTTAGAAGTTGCTCCTGGCAGGCTCGGGAAACCATATGGGATATCAGGATTCAAACCGGGGTCTGAAGAAATTAAAAAAAAAAAAAAAGAAACAAAAAAAAATAGAAACAAACCGGGGTCTGTCCTGTATTGGCCACATGCAAGACAAATGGCCTACCCTAGTATTTCATTGTCCAATATTTTATTAGTAAAGACACTTTTATGGTCAATATCAGAATCAGCATGAAAGAGCACAGCCAAATAATGTGGGCCCTGGGAGACCTGAAAAATCAAGCCTTTAATTCATACACATTTTTTAATAGTAATTCCTTGAAGATGCCAAAGTTTTTGCTCCTACTAAGCTGAACATATTTAGGAAATGCAATAATTTATTCTTTTCTTTTTGTGAAGAATAGCTTAGGAATAGATATACTTATTTAAAAAATAAAGAAGCCATGGATCACAATAAAATATCAAAAACACACAAGATTATCAAAATCTGTTACCTGTAATTATATGTATTTGCTCACTTATATAACAAAGGAAAATAAAAACTCCAGAAAATCTGTCTACTTTTAAAGAGAAGACCTCTCTTTAAGAAAATTGACATGCTAATCAGGATTCAACTTCTATATGGAACAAGAAGTAGGCACAACAGATAATACCATAAGAAGAAGAAAATATTTTTTCCACAGGGATTGTAAGTAATTACAAAGTCTTAAATAAATGAAGAAGATACTCTTTTTCCTAATATATCATTGTCATAAATATAGGCAAAATATTGCCAGATGGTACACTTTATCAAAATGAACACAGAAATTCACACTTCTATTTGAGAAGCCCTGATTTTAATTATTGACAACCATTTTATTGAAATATAAACCAGCAGAATACTGAGAAAACCCTACTTTATGGATTTATTTCTTATTCTATGAATTTACAAAAAGAATATTCACAACTTCAAATTGTATCTGGTGCATAGGTTTCCAGTCTTATGACCTTTCACTTAGATCTCCATATGTATATTTTGAAAATAAATATTTACTCCATGGGCCAGAGATATAGTATGGTTATAGCTGCTTGCTTTGCATGTTTCCAAGGATGATGTGGTCTGCAGAACCTCATGTTGACCTGCCTAGCCCCACCAGCAGTGTTTTCCTCACTAGAGAGCTAAGAGTAAGCACTAATCCAGGGATCCCCAAACTATGGCCCACAGGTCACATGTGTCCTGTTGAGGACATTTATGCAGCTCCCCCGGTGTTATTTGCCTCTGCTTCC
Organism: Crocidura indochinensis; assembly: GCA_004027635.1. Classification (NCBI taxonomy): domain Eukaryota; kingdom Metazoa; phylum Chordata; class Mammalia; order Eulipotyphla; family Soricidae; genus Crocidura; species Crocidura indochinensis. Next base: position 5,467 of record PVKC010045226.1, on the reverse strand, counting down.
AGGCCTGTTTAGTAGTCCACTCATCCTGGGCTCGCTGTACGCATGCATAGTATGTGATCCGCACTCTCTGCCTCTCCTCCTTCTCTTGGTCTCTTGACTCCTCTTAGTCTCAGGAAATGGTCCTCAAACCACAAAAAGCAGGTCCATAGTTCCCATTGAAATACTGGAAAGTTTGTTGATTTAACTTGTTCTTCATTTTACTTCTTTTTTTTTTTGTTTGTTTTTTTTTTTGTTTGTTTTTTTTGGGCCACACCCGGTGACGCTCAGGGGTTACTCCTGGCTATTTGCTCAGAAGTCGCTCCTGGCAGGCACGGGGAACCATATGGGGAACCGGGGGATCGAACCTCAGGTAAGGCAGGCACCTTGCCTCCAGCGCCACCACCCGGCCCCTTGTTCTTCATTTTAAATGTTATGTTTGTTCCCGTTTTAATTTTTTTTACTTCCAAATAAGATATCTGCATTTTGCATAGGAATTTGTTCAAAGTTTTTTTTTAACTATATTCTGACCCTCCAATGGTTTGAGGGACAGTGAACTGGTCCTCTCTTTAAAATGTTTGAGGACCACTTCCCTAAGCACTGTCAAATGTGAACCTCTCCCAAGGGAAGTTTGGTTTGTCAAGTGAAAAAATGACAATATTTATTGTGTACAGCATGAACATTTGATATATATTGTGAAAGAATTGAATCAATTAGCAAACCCTTGCTATGAAACTATTTCACATATTTACTTTTTCGTGTATTAAAGGACATTTAAATTCAACTCTTTTAGTAAGTTTCAGTAATACAATTGTATAAATTATAGTCACTATGTAAGGCATGATATCCTTCTTTAAACTTTGTTCATCTTAACTGAAATTGCTCTGAATTTTTAACTTAAAAAAACAAACACTTAAGGACCAGAAAATGGCTCAAAGGGCTAATGATATGCTCTGTATGTAGAAGACTTGTCTGGGTTTAATTCCAAGTGCCACATGGACCTTCAAGTACTGCAGGCAATCTCCTGGGCACAGAACCATGAGTAGCTTCTGAGAATCTCCAGGTGTGCTCCAAACTCAAAATGATTTTTAATTGTATTTTGAGGTTAGGACTATGTGAGGTTCTTAAAAGCATATCTTTTTTTTTGCTTTAATACATAATTCATTATTCCATTGGCTGTTTTGGAATTGCCTCTGTTGTTTTCCTAATATTTCTAATCAAGATAGTTGCATTTATTATTCTCATTTTGATTTTTTTAGAACACATAGGTAAAGCACTATATGACATTGAGACTAATGGTATCTTCAAGGAGGAAACAGCACTCTCCAAACAAGTTGAAGCAGAGATAAACAGGATGATATTAAGCTGAGAAGCTTCTGCACCTCAAGGGAAATAGTGCCTAAGATACAAAAGCCACATACAGAATGGTACAAACTATTTACCCAATGCCCACCAGACAAGGCACTAATATAAAAATATACAAGGTGCTGACAGAATTTAATAAGAAAAAACGTATAAGCCCATCAAAAATGGGGAGAGAAAATGAACAGATATTTCCTCAAAGAACAAATACAACTGTCAAAAAACACATGAAAATATATTCCACATCACTAATCATAAGAGAGATGCAAATCAAAACTACAATGAGGTACCATCTTACACCACAGAGACTTGGCACACATCACAAAGAACAAGAACAATCAATGCTAGCGGTGATGTGGAGAGAAAGGAATTCTTATTTATTGCTGGTGGGAATGATGTCTAGTCAAGCCTTTATGGAAAACAATATGGTGATTCTTTAAGAAATTGGAAATTGAAGGGGACCGGGTGTTGGCGCTGGACATGACAGTTTCCCATATGGTCCCCCAAGCCAGGAGCGACTTCTGAGCGCATAGCCTGAGTATCACCAGGTGTGGCCCAAAAACCAAAAAAAAAAAAAAAAAAAAGGAAATTGGAAATTGAGCTCCCATATGATCCAGCTATTCCACTCATAGGGATATACCCTAGGAACACAAAAATACACTATAAAAAACCCTTCCTCACACCAATATTCATTGCAGAGCTATTTACAGTAGCCAGACTCTGGAAACAAGCAAGATGCCCTTCAACAGATGAATGGCTAGGGAAACTGTGGTACATATACACAATGGAATATTATGCAGCTATCAGGAAAGATGAAGTCATGAAATTTTCCTATACATGGAAGTACATTTAATCTATTATGCTGAGTGAAATTAGTCAGAGGGATTGAGAGATACACAGAATAGTCTCACTCATCTATGGGTTTTAAGAAAAATTAAAGCCATTACCATATTAATGCCCAGAGACAATAGAGTTAAGAGCTGGAAGGGCTGGAAGGACCAGCTCACAATTTGAAGCTCACCACAAAGAGTGGTGAATGCTGTTAGGGAAATAACTACACTAACAGCTATCACGACAATGTTAAATAATGAGAGGCATACTGCCTGTCTTGAATACAGGCAGGTGTTCTGGAGGAGGGGTTCATTGGCGGTGGGAATGTTGACTGGTGAAGAGGGTTATTGTGTTCATGACTGAACTCCAACTACAAACATACTTGTAATCATGGTGCTAATAGGTATATATTAAAAATGCTTTAAAAAGCATTATCTTTTTAATGCCTTTTTTTGTTTTTTGAGTCACACCAGCAGTGCTCAGGGCTTACTACTGACTCCATGCTCAGAAATTGCTCCTGGCAGGCACGGGGGACCATATGGGGCACAAGGATTCGAACCGATGACCTTTTGCATGAAAGGCAAACGCCTTACCTCCATGCTATCTCCCAGGCCCCTTTAATGTCTTTTTACCACAGCACCCCCCGTTAATTCCCCACCTCTCTTCTCTTGTAATAATCACAGCTCTCTAGTCTATATCTACTGGTTTGATTCCATTGATAGTGTTTATATCCTTTTATGAACATTCTCCTATTTATGCCAACCTGACTCCATGGAACCCAGTTTCATTTTTCTGTGGCTCTGCCTTTCATTTGAGAGTTCACATATAAGTGGTATTATGCAGTACTTGTTTTTATCTTATTTTACTTAGCATGATGCATTCCAGGTTCGCCCTTGTTATCAGAATGACAAAATTCCATTCTTTATTTCTCTTTAAATATCAATATATACATATATAGCATGTTTTCTTTATTCACTCATCAACATACGGGTTGTTTTCACACGTTGGGTACTGTGACTTATGCTGCTATTAATATGAGAGTACAGATGCTAGATTTAAACTTTTTTAATTCAATACATCACAAATAACTAATCCACCAAAGTTCGAAATTAGCATATAATCCTAAATTTTCAGCATACAATGGTATGCATTATATTTGAAGATAAATATTTCTCTGTCTCAGTAATTCTGAACCAAAAAACAGTTTAGGGACCAGAGAGGTAGCAATAGAGTTAAGGTGTCTGCTTTGCAAGTGCTGGCCAAGGAAGGACATCGGTTAGATCCCCTGGCGTCCCATATGGTCCCCCCAAGCCAGGGGCAATTTCTGAGTGCTTAGCAAGGAGTAACCCCTGAGCATCAAATGGGTGTGGCCCAAAACCCCTCAAAAACCCAGTTCATGAAGATTTAACCCAGTGAAAACCTAATTCAAAAGCTAATTCAAATTGTTATATTCTCAATAGGAATCTGGCATAAAGAATGTGGAATGGCTGAGTAGTAGAGTACCTACCTATCTTGCAAGTGTCCTCAGTTCAGTCTCTGACACGGTCATACATGCCAAAAGACTATTCAAGAGGATCTGTCATTTGGGATCCCAGTGCCACAAAAGACTGTGCTAAATCAGATGCATGGCAACATATGATGTACAAACATTGTAACTGAAATCATTTGTGAATTCCCAGCAGATCCCCAGAAACAAACTTAGAGAACCTTGGAAATAATAGATATAATAATAAAGAAATGGGAAAGGAAACAAAATAATCTGTCATAATTCTTTTTTTCTTTATTTAAACATTTTGATTACATATATGATTGTGGTTAGGTTACGGTCATGTAAAGAACACCCCCCTCACCAGTGTATCATTCCCACCACCAATGTCCTGAGACTCTCTCCCTCCCACCCCACCCAAACCTGTACACCAGACAGGTTTTCCAGTTCTCTCATTCATTCACGTGATTATCGTAGTTTTCTGTGTAGTTATTTTTATAACTGCACTCACCACTCTTTGTGATGAGCTTCATGAAGTGAGCTGGAAGTTCCAGCCCTCCTCTCATTGACTATATTGATTGTTGCAAAGATGACTTTTATTTTCTTTAAAATCCATAGATGAGTGAGAGTATTCTGCGTCTCTATCTCTCTCCCTCTGACTTATTTCACTCAGCATGACAGATTTCACGTACATACATGTATAGGAAAACTTCATGACTTCATCTCTCCTGAGAGCTGCATAATATTCCATTGTGTATATGTACCATAGTTTCTTTAGCCATTCGTCTGTTGAAGGGAATCTTGGTTGTTTCCAGAGCCTGGCTATTGTGAATAGTGCTGCAATAAAAATAGGTGTGAGGAAGGGGTTTTTGTATTGAATTTTTGTGTTCTTAGGGTACATAACTAGGAGTGGAATAGCTGGGTCAAACAGGAGCTCAATTTCCAGATTTTGGAGAAATCTCCATGTCACTTTCCATAGAGGTTGGACTAGACAGCATTCCCACCAGCAGTGGATAAGAGTTCCTTTCTCTCCACATCCCCACCAGCACTGATTATTCTCATTCTTAGTGATGTGCGTCAATCTCTGTGGTGTGAGATGGTATCTCATCGTTGTTTTGATTTGCATCTCCCTGATGATTAGTGATGAGGAGCGTTTTTTCATGTGCCTTTTGGCCATTTGTGTTTCTTTATTATCGAAGTGTCTGTTCATTTCTTCTCCCCATTTTTTGATGGATTTAGATGTCTTTTTCTTGTGAAGTTCTGTCAGTGCCCTGTATATTTTGGATATTAGCCCCTTGTCTGATGGGTGTTGGGTGAATAGTTTCTCACACTCGGTGGGTGGCTCTTGTATCCTGGGCACTATATCTTTTGAGGTGCAGAAGCTTCTGAGTTTAATGTATTCCCATCTGTTGATCTCTGCTTCCACTTGTTTGGAAAGTGCTGTTTCCTCCTTGAAGATGCCTTTAGTTTCAATGTCATGGAGTGATTTACCAACGTGTTGTTCTATATACCCTATGGTGTCAGGTTTGATATCAAGGTCTTTAATCCATTTGGATTTTACCTTCATGCATGATGTTAACTGGGGGTCTATGTTCGTTTTTATGCAAGTGACTAACCAGTTCTGCCAGCACCACTTGTTGAAGAGGCCCTCCCTGCTCCACTTAGGATTTCTTGCTCCTTTGGCAAAAATTAGGCAATTGTATGTCGGGGGGGCTATGTCTGAGAACTCAAGCCTATTCCACTGATCTGAGGGTCTGTTTTTATTCCAATACCATGCTGTTTTGATAACTATTGCTTTGTAGTACAGTTTAA
>PVKC010045225.1:0-11457 GCA_004027635.1 Crocidura indochinensis | reverse complement strand
TAAAAACAATCCTCCACCCTCCACCCCCCCTGCTAGGCCAGTCCCATCCAATAGCTTGGGGGAGTTGGGGGTGCCCCGCAGAACTGAGTCCAAGGCCAAGGAGTCCGATGCCACCAGCAAGGCTAGGCGATACCCCAAGGGGGGACGGGGGGGGGGGGTCACCCCAGATCTCGGATGTATGTCCTCCACACCTACCCCACTTTCTCCTCCCCTCCCCATGTTTGGCTTTCAGGCCTGGCTGTTGCGGTGCGGTGCGTGAACCAATTTCTTGCTCCACACTTACTGGAAACCTTGCCATGGGTTTGATGTTGTGTGTGTGTGTGTTGGGGGGGGGGGTCTTCCAAGACACACCCCTCCCAGCTCACAGCGCTCGCCCAGGTCTGAGGGGGTGGAGAGCAATGGCCCCAGCGGCTCAGTCCCTGCACCCCGCAGCCCTGCCAGCCCCGGGGAGCGGTCCCGGGGCACGCGTGGGGGGCGCAGGTAACGGAAGCTTGGGGAGGGGCGCGCCGGGCGGGGGCTGTGGGGTGTCCTTCGGGTCCCGCTGCGCCCGAGCGGGGCCGGTGAGTGTGAGTCAGAGGGACCGAGGCGGGAGGGGTCAGGAAATGACATCAGAGGCCTGTGCGGGCAGGGCAGCGGGTGGTCGGGGCCGCGCGGCGCGGGAAGGGAAGGAGGACCTTGGCGGAGGCCGGGCGGGCGCTGGCCCGGCTCGGGGGCCCCTTCCTGGGGGCGTTCCCGTTGCTCTCCCCGCCGCTCCCCGCCCCCTCTCGGGCCGCTCCTTGTAAGGTCGGGGCGCCGCGCTCTGCCCGCCTCCCGCCCCGCCCGGCTGCAGGCGGCGGCTCGGGCTCGGGCCCGGGACGCGCAGTCGGAATCGCGCTCCCCTGGCGGGTCCCCGGACGCGGCGCGCACGGTGAGGCTGGGCGCGGGGCGGCCACCCGGGGAAGGCGCGGGGTGCCGCGGGGCGCGGCGTGCCTGACCCGCCTGCACCCCCCACCCCGCACCCTAGCTCGCAGCAGCACCCCGGCCATGGCGGCCCCTCGCCCGTCCCCCGCCATCTCCGTGTCCGTCTCGGCGCCGGCCTTCTACGCGCCGCAGAAGAAGTTCGCCCCGGTGGTGGCCCCCAAACCCAAAGTCAACCCATTCCGGCCCGGAGACGGCGAGCCCGGGCCGCAGCGCGCTCAGATCGGCCGGGTGGGCGACGTCCCCCCGCCGCCCCCCGAAGGTAAAGCGGCTGGGGAGGTGGGAGAGGACGGGCGCGGCGCGCGCGCGCGTTTTGGGGAAGGGGTGTCGGGAAAATGGGGGCCCAGGCATCCCGTCCCGAGCAGATGTTCTTACCTCATCCTGGAGCTCCTGGGCTCGGTCCAAGTTTTCCGCCGCCTGGGGGGGCGGGAGCAGGAATTTGAGGCGCGTCTCTGCATCCCCGGGGTCCGTTTTCCCCTGCGTAACGGGAGCCACTGCGCTCCTGGGCGCAGTCCCAGCCTTTCCCGACACCCTTTCCCCTAGCCCATGCCCTCTTTCCCTTACGCTCTGGGAAGCCCCCTGCCCTGGAGAGCTGTGAGGTTAGGGTAAGAGTTGTAGCCACAGCTGGGTGGGTGGGTGCGTGCGGGGGTGACTTGGAGCTGGAGGCCACCTCAATTTAGGCCCCCTCTCCATTCTTCCCACTCTAGATTTCCCATTGCCGCCCCCACCGCTTGTTGGGGACTGTGGTGAAGACCCGGAGGGCGCCCTGGGAGGGGCCTTCCCGCCGCCCCCTCCCCCTATTGAGGAGCCTTTTCCCCCTGCACCCCTGGAGGATGATACCTTTCCCTCCCCTCCACCGCCGCTGGAGGACCAGGCAGGACCCGACGCCCCTCTGCCACCCCCGCCTCAGGTATGGGGTCCGGGAGGGTTAGCTTGGCTGGGTCCGTCCCCCCTTCCTCTTCCTTCTCCAGAGAGAAGGGTTCACCTGGCCTGACTCTGTCCCTCCAGCCCAGGGAGAAGGTGAGCAGTATTGACCTGGAGATAAACTCCCTGTCCTCCCTCTTGGATGATATGACCAAGAACGACCCCTTCAAGGCACGGGTAAGGGCTGAGACAGGCGCTCAGACTAGCAGCCCTGAAACTCTGGAGTATGCCTGACCTGTTTCCTGACCCGCTTTTGCTTCTCTCTGTCCCCCTTCCCCTACCCCTTTGCAGGTGTCATCAGGATATGTCCCCCCGCCAGTGTCCACACCGTTCATTTCCAAGCCCAAACCCATCACCACTGGGGCTGCAGCCCCCCTGCCTCCTTGGAAAACCTCTCCTAGCTCCCAGCCTGTGTCTCCCAGCCCACCTCAGTTCTCCGGGCAACCCCCTGCCAAGTCTCCAGTTCAGCCCCAAGGCCAGCCCCAGGCTGTTTCTTCAGCTAGCACTCAACCTCGAAATCCTCCTGGCCCCTCTCCAGTCCCTAAGTTCTCCCCAGTGACGTCCAAGTTTACTCCAGTGGCTTCCAAGTTCAGCCCTGGAGCTCCAGGGGGAGCTGGGACCCAGCCCACTCCAAAGTTGGGGTCTCCTGGAACTCCAGGGGCAGCTGGGGCCCAGCCCACTCCGAAGTTGGGGTCTCCTGAAGCTCCCTCATCCACTGGCAGCAGCTCCCCTAAGCCCCCCAGCTTCATGTATGCTCAGCAGAAGGAGAAGCCACGTGTGCAGGAGAAGCAGCAGCCTGTTCCCTCACCACCGCTGCCAGTTCCCAGCCAAAACCAGACCCAGGTGAGGGCTGTGGTGGGGTGAGCCAGGGGAGAAAGGAGATGCCCACAGGCCTTGCTGGGGAAGGACAAGGGTGCCTGGAAGAACTGTCAGCATCTGGGATTGGTCCCAGGAGATAATGATCAGAAAGGGCCTTGGTGGTCTTGAAGTCTGGCTGTGCCTGAGCTGTACTGGCCTCAGGCTAAAGCTGACTCAGGAACTGGAGGGTCTGATGGACCTTCCCTTTCCTTCTGCTCCAGAAAAGGAGGGATGAGATCATCTCCAGTCAGTCCTTGTTGGCCACAACCCCCCTTCCTGGATTCTTGAACTAATCTTCCCCTCCCACCCACTGGTGGGCCAGCTGGAGATAAGCAGTGCTTGGAATGCTGACACCTTGCTGCCAGCCCAGGAGCTACCCTTTTTGGGAGCTGCTGGAGATGCTCCCTAGAAGTTTAAGCTGAAGGAGCCAACTTAGAATTGCTTATTCTTGTTCCCATGAGTCTAAACAATTGGGGGAACTTGGATCCTGCAGTTTTCTCCCACTTTTCCAAGTAATTGTCCTCTCCGCCTCTGGGCAATAGCTGTGAAGATTAAGTCTGTTCTGGCATTGGTAGCTCTAGGGACTGTTTTTGAGCAGGGAATGCTCTAGAAAATAACTTCTTCTTGCCTGTGGGGGAGAGGAGACCACTGTGTTGGAGGGATGAGCTGGCTGACCCAGCAGCTGTTGTGGAGTTGGGGTGAGGCACAGAGGTTTAACAGTTGTCTGTGCAGGCTCAGTGCTTGGGAGTGCCAGTGCCAGTTTGTTTTGGTGAATTGTGTGGCAGCAACTCTGATTGGGGAAAGTCACATTAAGAGAAAAGCGGCCGGGGCCGGGCGGTGGCGCTGGAGGTAAGGAGCCTGCCTTGCCTGTGCTAGCCTAGGACGGACCATGGTTCGATCCCCTGGTTTCCCATATGGTCCCCCAAGCCAGGAGCGACTTCTGAGCACATAGCCAGGAGTAACCCCTGAGCGTCACCGGGTGTGGCCCAAAAACCAAAAGAAAAGCAGCCAGTGGCTAAGTGCACCATGAAGGCTGGGATGAGGATGGGTTGTACCAATTCTGATTGTGCACCAAGGAGCTAGTTCAACAGTCAGGACTTATTCAAATACCAGGCAAGCCCTCTCCCCTGCACCACTGGGAACGTCCATATAATGACCCTGGTATTCCTTGGCACCACAGGGGACCAAGGATTTACTGCTGCTCCAGTCCTAGCATTCAGCTATATGACCCCCCACACCTCCAAATAGTCTTCTCCACAAAAAGACAAAAGAATACTGATGAGGAGCCAGAGTGATAGCACAGTGGGTAGGGCATTTGCCTGGCAAGCGGCTGACCCTGGGCTGACCCCAGCATTCCATACAGTCCCCCGAACCTGCCAGGAGTAATTTTTGATCTCAGAGCCAGTAGTAACCTCTGAGTGCCACTGGGCATAGCCTCAAAAATACAAAACAGTCATTTCTTTTAGGGGCCAGAGCTATATAGCACAGCCGGTAGGGCATTTGCCTTGAAAGTGGTCAACCAGGGTTTGATCACTGATTTCCTATATGGTCCCCTGAATATAGAGCCAGGAGTAACCCCTAAACACTACTGGGTGTGGCTCAAATACTACTGGGAAGGACTGTGTAATGGGAAAATGATTGTTGTGGTTTTTGTTTTTTTAATTTTGTTTTGGGACCACACACAACAGTACTTAGGGCTTATTCCTAGCTCTGCTCTCAGGGATCACTCTTGGTGGGCTCAGGGGACCTTAAGGAACATTGGGTATTAAACCTGGGTCTGCCATGTGCAAGGCAAGCATCCTACTCACTGTACTATCTCTCAGGCCCTTAATTTTTTAAATTTGATTTGGGGCCACACTTAGCTCAAAAATCAATCTTGGGTGGGAGGTTACCATATGGTATGTGGACCATTGAAACTGGATCTGCCGTGCAAGGCCAGTACCTTCCCCACAGATAGTGTTCTCTCTGCAGCCCCAGTAGGGGTAAACTTGAAGGCATCGGGGAAATTGTAGACTAACTCAGTTTTTGTGGGAAAGTGAGAGTTATATGGAGGGGAACAGAAGAGAGAACTGACCTGGCTAGTTCTAACAGGTTTGGTTAGGGATACAGCTATTGGACAGGGTGGGTGACCATACTGCTTTGAGGCAAGTTTTCAAGCAGAGATGTGTGGAGACAGTGAAGTACATGAGGCCACTCTGTGGTGCTGGCTCATTCATAGAGAGGGAAATCGAGGGCCAGTACTGGGGCACTTATAAGGAGCATCCCCAGCTTCATGCTCTGAAAGAGTAGTAGGAGGAGGAGGAAGAGGAGGGAGAGAGGAAGAAGAGAAGTCTCCTGGGTATGTGAAAGCCAGTGGCTGGCTACATGCCAAAGTCCAGAAAGGGAACCAGCTGGACTGGGAAATGGGGGGACAGCACCTTGGGTAACAGGCTCCAAGAAGACCTTGTCCTGCTTGATTGATCACTCAGCTAGGGGAGGGGCTGTATTTCGAGACAATTCTAGGCATCCTCAGATGTGAGGGTTTATAGTGTAGTATAGAGGGTTTATAGTGAGGTGGGAGGTAAAGTGGGGGTATGTAATGGACTGTGGAGAGGATATATAGTGGGGTGTGTTTGTGAGGGGCTTGTGGTGTGTGTATAAATTTATTGAGGATGTATGTAGGGTGCTAGCATGTGGGAAATATTTTAGTCAGGATATACCAGCTCAGGGCTGTGACCAATAGAAGAGGCCATGGTTGAGGTAATATTTCTTACTTGGTCCCAGGAGTTTCCCAGAGGAGCCATTTTGCCACAGTTTTCTGGGGTGAGGAATGAGGAGGGAACTGGTGTGGTCTGGCTGCCTTCTCCTCTGTCATGTAAGAGGTGAGGTCATTGGGGAATGTGAGGAGGTGAAGCCTTGGGGGCTCTGAAGATGGAAGCTTTGGAGCAGCTGTAGTGGGGGAAGGCAGCCTGCAGAGCCCAGTGAGCTGCAGTATAAGGGCGCTGCAGTGTCCTGGGGACTCACTGCAGTGACGGGGCATCTCCCCCACCTACTTTCTGCAGCTCCCAGAGGCAGGCAGAAACAGGAAGCGGCTGGTGGCGTGACCCAGGGCTGTGATGGGGCCAGATAAGCCACAGCAATGTTGGTGGCTGAGGGCACAGCAGTGGCCAGGAGAGGCCCAGAGCCCTGAAAAGGGGACAGGAAGCTCTCAGGACTTGGTGGAAACTGGGGAATGACTGATGCCCATGGGCAGGCAGGGAAAGCAGCGTCTGGGCCCCCTGGACACCCACGTCAGTAGCCCACATTTGTGTACATAGTCTGTGCAGGCACAAGGTGGCACTTGAAAGTCAGGGCTGGCTTCTGCAAGATGCCATTCAGGGACGCTGGGCAGAGTCAAGAGGTCACACTCAGGTTGTACAGGGGCCTTGCAGGTGCCCAAGGCTGAAGAGGAGGTGACTGGTGCCTGTGGGAACAGACTGTGTTTCCCTCACGTCCCATGGAGGGAACTGGGTGGAAGGGGGCAGTCTGAGGCTTTGGGGTTCCAGGCCATGCTGGGACAGTGTCCTGGGTGAACTGACCCAGGACCAGAGAAATCAACCTGGTGTTCCTTACCTTGGTGCCGGCTGAGTCCCAGGGGAGTTGCTAATGCAGTCAGCTGGCCTTCACTGGTGAACCGCTAACCCCGCAGAGGGGAGGGACACTCCTCTAAGATGGAACTGTGGCTTGGTACCCAGGAAGCCCCCTCTCTCTGGGACTGGGTGGGCCTCTGTGGGTTGCTGGGCTGTGGGCTCCCCCTGAATCTCAGGCTTTAACATGGTTCCTGCCTATATTGTGCCCTCATGCTCACGGCGCTGCTCTGCAGCAGACGGGCCAGGGTAGGTGTGTGTGGTTGTGGGGCTGGGAATGCAGTGGCAGGCTCACTACTCAGGGGGGCCATGACCCACGCATGATCTGTGGATTTGGTGCGTGCCTTGTGTCCTCAGTGCTTCGATGGCCCGAGCTGCTGTGTATGTGGCCTCTGTCTGCTCCATTGTTCTGGCCTGTCTGTGACTAGGGTAGGGGGGTTCTGCCCTGGAGGCGCCCCCTTCCCTTTGCTTATGTAGTGCCAGGGGTGTGATGTGTGGCAGGGGTAGGGAGGTGCGTGGAGGGGAGAAAGAGCCAGTGCTTCCTAGAAGGTGACTGAAATGGATTCAGGAAAAGGGGATGATCTCCCCAGCCTGAGTAAACCAAATGCTGGGTTTCAGGCACGCTCCCCTGGGATGCCAGGACCCCTCACTCTAAAGGAGGTGGAGGAACTGGAGCAGTTGACTCAGCAGCTGATGCAGGACATGGAGCAGCCACAGAGGCCCAGTGTGGCACCCAACGGTGAGCTGGGGTATGGGAGGAGACACTTCCTGAACACTTTCCCCCTAATTTTCTTTCTTTCTCTTTTCTTCTTTTTTTTTTGGGGGGGGGGGATCACACCTGGTGATTCAGGGCTGGATCCTGGCTCTGCACTCAGGAATCACTGTTGGTGCTCAGGGGGACCATATGGAATGCTAGGGATAAAAACCTAGGTCTGCTATGTACTATGGCTCAGTGTCTTCCCCCTCGCCCCTCCATCCTCCCACTGATTTCTGTCTTGTTGCCTTTCCAGAGCTCTGTGGTCGGTGCCAGCAGCCCCTGGCCCGTGCGCAGCCAGCAGTGCGTGCTCTGAGCCAGCTGTTCCACATCACCTGCTTTACCTGCCACCAATGTGGGCTGCAGCTACAGGGACAGCAGTTCTACAGCCTGGAGGGGGCACCCTATTGTGAGAGCTGTTACACCGTGAGTCTGGGGTACCCCACTGTGAGGGCTGCTACTTCTTGGGCAGGATGGAACCAGGCCGCACTTGACAACCTGCTTGGCCTCTCCTCAGGACACCTTGGAAAAGTGTAACACCTGCGGGCAGCCCATCACCGACCGCATGCTGAGGGCCACGGGCAAGGCCTACCACCCACACTGCTTCACCTGCGTGGTCTGCGCCTGCCCACTAGAGGGCACCTCCTTCATCGTAGACCAAGCCAACCAGCCCCACTGCGTCCCTGACTACCACAAGTGAGGACACCCTCTTTCATGTCTTTCACTCATGTCTTCCGAGTTCCAAGAGTAGTCTAGGCTGTCTTCCAGCCCCTACCCCAGCCCTAGAGAAGGTAGAGCCCATCTACGTGGCCTGGACTATGCAGTGGCCTTTCTTACACCCAGCCAAGCCTTCGTCCATCCCAGGACCTTCAGGTGTGGCTGGTGCCCAGGGCCATGTGTGGTGACATTGTTTCACATCAGCTGTGTGGGGCTCTGTGGATGGCTCAGACCAAGCGACCACTTTCTCAGTTAGCCCCACACATTCGCTCTCACTTTTTCTGCCCTCTGAGGATGTTGGGGGTTTCTGTGCCCTGCCACATACCCCAACACCAAGGTATACCCACGAGCCACAGGGTGGGCTGGGTGGGTTCTGGGTTTGGGGTGGGAGCCCAATTTGGGGAGTAACTGTGTGCATTGCTCTCTGCAATGTGAGAACAATATGGACTGATAAGCTACCAGCCCTCACCCTTCCTCTTGAGCTCTATGTATACATGTGGGTGTCTGAGAGCTGACACCCTCTTTCCTGCTCCCACCCCCACCAGGCAGTACGCCCCTCGGTGCTCAGTCTGCTCAGAGCCCATCATGCCAGAGCCTGGCCGTGAGGAGACAGTGCGTGTGGTGGCACTGGACAAGAATTTCCACATGAAATGCTACAAGTGTGAGGTGGGTACTGCCCCGTAAGGAGAGGGAAGGGGGGGCAAATGAGGTGAAAGGGAGAGTGGGTGCCCTTGGGAGATCCACATCTTTTGCGGGTGGGGGAGCACATTTAATAACAGCTCTACCCACCTAGTGCAGAGTCTGAAGCTTATGGGGATATGGGGAGAATTGTGGAGTACACGGAGCCTTCCAATCAACATAGTCTCTCTCCTGTTTCTCCCAGGACTGTGGGAAGCCGCTATCCATCGAGGCAGATGACAATGGATGCTTCCCCCTGGATGGCCACGTGCTCTGCCGCAAGTGCCACACTGCGCGTGCTTCCAAGAGCTGAGAGAGTGCCCTTCCTCCACTCCAACCCTAACCCAATATGAATTATGGGGACCCCACCCTGCCATGACCAACCGCCATTCTCTCTCCACCAGTCACCCCCCCTTCCTGGGGTCTGCTTTCACTGCTGCCCCCTTCCCATCCCCAATTCATACCCCCATCCCAAACCTGGCCCGAGTGCTGTGCTTGCAAGGGGTCCCAGGTAAGACGCACCCTGTGACTATTGGGATAAGGCAAGTCCCGGATGGGACAGCTACATCCATAGCAACAGCTGCAAATAAATCAACTTGTTTTCCAGAATTCTTTGCTGCCGTCTTTTTTCTGAGTTCCCTCATTCCCACACCAGTGGAATGGCAACTCAGAGGGCTTTTAAAGTACAGGGGAAATGAGGACAACTCAGTTCCCATTTATTTACAAAAATATATATATATATGTATATATGTCTATGTCCGTATATATTAAACCCACCCACAGTCCTTGCCCCATGTCCCTTTATAAAATTCAGGCTCCCTGGCTCCAGAGGCAAAGGGGGCCGGAGCAGCACCAAGTGTTGGTTGTGGGAAGGGCTGCACCCCCCTACCCCCCATGTTCCCTGAGAGGGTCGTAGAAGGCAGGACTCAGTCCTTGAACCCCTGAATACTGCACAGGATGCGTTTCTGGTGTCCGGGCATCGTGATACCCATCTGGATCAGGTCCCTGTGGGGAGAAAGGGGCACGACCATGAAATTGGGGGGGGGCAGTGCTGGGTGTCCTCCCATCCACCTGGTTCCCAGGGGCTGTCCTCACTCAGCCGTCAATTCCAGCACACACTCCATGGTGTCCAGCCCAGCTGAGCGGAAGTGCAGTATGTAGCGTTTCATACGAATGGACTCCAGCCACTCAGGGACGCTTCGGTAGGGAATGCCATCGGAGCCACTCAGGCTGGGTAGGCGAAGGGTCACCCTGCAGAACACGGGTGATAAGGGATGAAGGGGGGTGCAGGGGCTATCCTGGGGGATCAACCCAGGAGCCTCCACAGTAGCATTTATTATTATTGATTTGAGGCCACACCCAACGTTACTCCTGATTGCACTCAGAAATTGCTCTTGGCAGGCTCGAGGAACCATATGGGATGTCAGGGATTGAACCCTGGTTTGTCCTGGGTTGTCTTCATGCAAGGCAAATGCTCTACTCTGTGCCATCACTCCGGCATTTAAAAAGGCTATCTGAGCGGAGAAATTTTCTGCGCTTTATGGATTAGCCAGACCATAGTCTGGGAACTCATTTCCTGGCTGGTTTCCTGGGGTGGTCCTCTGGGATATGGGGGGTCAGCAGCCCTGGGTGTTTTGATACCAACAGTAGTATCCCACCAGCTCCATGGCCAATGGACAGGATAGTTGTGGGCAACCAACTGGGGTCCAGAGAGGATGTGAGGAGCGGAAAGTAGAGGCATGGAGCAGGGACCTGGAAATGGCTACACACCCACCCCCTTCAAGTTCTGGGAGCAGATCTTGCTTGCTACCTCCAATCCTGGTGATCATACTTGCACCCTGACTGCTGCAGTACAATGAATGGACCTCAACAAAGGCCAGCCGGAGGTAGAAACCATGAGTCGAGTAAATCTGTTGGGGAGGGGAAAAACAGCTAACATTCCTGAAAGCTTAGACATCCCGGCTTCAGTGTAGGAAGGAATTGTACTCCAAAACATTAATTCTGTTTCCCCTGTAAGTGGATAGTTAAAAAAATTGGTCGATAGATCTGTGTGTGCTCAGGATAAAGTCCAAAAGGCTCGGCAGAGCTGGTCTGCCCAGCACTGACCTGGCTGCCTCTTGGCGTCCACTTAGGACACCAATTCGGAGTGAGCTTGGTGTTGGAATCACTCAGTGCAGTTTGCAATGGGCCGGCCTCAGCTCCCTGACTCATACTGGCTAGTGATGAGACTTCCCGGCCCCAGGAGGCAGTTTCCCCACATCATGACTTGCATTTGCTAGTTCCTCCATCTCCCCCATCCCAATGTGACCGAACTGCTTCCAGCCTGTGTCAGGCCATAGATGCCACTGTGCCACTATTGTCCCACATGTGCTCCAAAGCATGACGATGGAGGGACCTTTTTCAGGGGCCTGGAAGAATACTTTGATAGGGAGAAGACTGTATGGTGCACACCTGAGAGGGCATAGTGCTGGTCACTGCAAGGGGACTGGCACAGATGGTTCCACAGAGGGGATCAGGTTAAAAGGAGGAAGAGCAACCATAGACCATGTGAGGCCAAATGATTGCAGCTGGGGCCTGGGTGCAGTTGCTTTTCTGCAAAGGGAAATGATCCAGGGCCAACCTCCTTTTTCACTATGGTGCCATAGTAAAAATGGGGGCTATCTTGGCTCAGTACCTGTGGTGCTCAGGGGACCATGCAGTACCAGGGACTAAATCTAGGGCTCCTGAATGCAATAACATGTGTGTATCAGAATCATCACCCCAACTCCACGATGACTTTTTTCCCTTTTGTTTTTTGCACACCCAGCTGTGCTCAGGGCATACACCTGGGCCTATACTCAGGGAGCACATAATGGTACTCAAGAGGACAATAAGTGATGCTGGGGACTGAACAGATATCAGCGGGATGCAAGGCAAACTGCCTTAACCCTACAGTATTTCTTTTTTTTTTTTTTTTTGGTTTTG
>PVKC010045224.1:0-11456 GCA_004027635.1 Crocidura indochinensis | reverse complement strand
TTTGTTAGTTTTGCCAGTGGTCATTCAATCTTGTTTATTTTTTCAAAGAACCAACTTCTGCTTTCATTCATCTTTTGGATAGTTTTTTGGGTTTCCACTTCATTGATTTCTGCTCTCATCTTTGTTATTTCCTTCTGCCTCCCTATTTTTGGGCCCTTTTGTTGATCATTTTCTAGCTCTATAAACTGTGTCATTAAGCTACTCAGGTAATCACCTTCTTCCTTCCTGATATGTGCTTGCAAAGGTATAAATTTTCCTCTAAGTACTGCTTTTGCTGTGTTCCATAAGTTCTGATAGTTTGTGTCTTCATTATCATTTGTTTCCAGGAATATTTTGATTTCCTTTTTGATTTCATCTTGGACCCACTGGTTATTCAGGATGAGGTTGTTTAACATCCAGGTGTTAGAGTTTTTCTTCTTTGTTCCTTTGGAGTTCACAAATAATTTCAGAACCTTGTGGTCAGCAAAGGTAGCCTGCAAAATTTCTAACCTCTTGATATTTTGAAAATATGTTTTATGTGCCATCATATAGTCTATCTTGGAGAATGTCCCATGTACATTGGAGAAGAATATGTATCCAGCTTTCTGGGGATGGAGTGTCCTATATATATCCACTAGGCCTCTTTCTTCCATTTCCCTCCTCAGGTCCAGTATATTCTTCCTGGGTTTCAGTCTAGTTGACCTATCTATTGTTGACAAAGCTGTGTTGAGGTCCCCCACAATTATTGTGTTGTTGTTATTTTTCTGCTTTGTCAACAATTGTATTAAATATTTTGCTGGACCCTCATTCGGTGCATATATGTTTAGAAGAGTGATTTCTTCCTGCTCTACATATCCCTTGATTAATATATAATGTCCATCTTTGTCCCTTACATCCTTCCTGAGTATAAAGTTTGCATTATCTGATATTAGTATGGCCACTCCAGCTTTTTTATGAGGGTTGTTTGCTTGGATAATTTTCCTCCAGCTTTTTATTTTGAGTTCATGTTTATTATGAGTATTCAGGTTCATTTCTTGTAGACATCAAAAGGTTAGATTGAGTTTTTTTTTTCTTTTTGGTTTGTGGGTCAAACCCAGCAGCGCTCAGGGATTACTCCAGGCTCCATGCTCAGAAATTGCTCCTGGCAGGTACGTGGGACCACACGGGGCACCGGAATTCGAACCGATGACCCCCTGCATGAAAGGCAAAAGCCCCACCTCCATGCTATCCCCCAGGCCCCTGGGTTGAGTTTTTTGATCCATTTATCCACTCTCTGTCTCTTAACTGGTGCATTTTGTCCATTGACATTGCGAGAAAGAATTGTTCTAGGATTTGATGCCATCTTTATATCGAAATTTGGTGTGTCTTTTGGTTAGTCTTATCTTAAATTAGGTCTTTCAGTCTTTCTCCTAAGCGTGGGTTTGTGTCTATAAGGTTTCTGAGCTGTTTTATATCTGTGAAACCATGTATTTTTCCGACAAATCGGAAAGTGAGTTTTGCTGGGTACAGTTTTCTAAGTGAAGCATTCATTTCATTCAGTGTTGTCACAGTATACCACCACTGCTTTCTGGCCTTGAGTGTTTCTGGTGACAGGTCTGCTGTAACTCTCATGGATGCTCCCTTGAACGTAATTTCTTTTTTTTATCTTGCTGTTTGTAGAATTATGTCTCTATCTGTGGGATTTGTCATTGTGACTAGGATGTGTCTAGGGGTATTTTTTCTGGGGTTTCTTTTGGTTGGTACTCTTTGGACATGCAAGATTTGATCAAATATATTCTTTCGTTCTGGAAGTTTCTCTTTAATGATGTTCTTGACCATTGATTCTTCCTGGAAATTTTCTTCCTGTGTCTCTGGGACTCCAATTATTCTTAGGTTGTTTCTGTTGATCTTATCATTTGTTCCCATTCTTTGACTATTTTTTCCATTGTCTGTTCATTTAAGTTTCTTTTCCAATCTCTCCCGCTGTATGGAGTTGTCATTTATCTCATCTTCCACAACACCAATTCTATTCTCAGCTTCTTCTACCCTGGTGTTGTTATCATCCATTTTACCATTCATTTACTGGAGTTTTCAGGTCTGTTAGTTGACATGTTATTTCAGTTTGGATTTTTATAATTGCTGTCATCATATTTTCTTGATTCTTATTAGTGTTTTGTTCAGCTCAGTCCATGGTTTCTTTGAGTTCTTTCAGCATCTTCCATATTGCTTTTCTAAACTCCTTATCTGAG
This sequence comes from Crocidura indochinensis, assembly GCA_004027635.1. Classification (NCBI taxonomy): domain Eukaryota; kingdom Metazoa; phylum Chordata; class Mammalia; order Eulipotyphla; family Soricidae; genus Crocidura; species Crocidura indochinensis. The sequence continues at coordinate 9,249 of PVKC010045224.1, read as the reverse complement.
AGATTGATTAGTTTGTTGGTCATTATCTGGCCATCAGAATTGTCCTATTTGTTCTCTATGTCTGACACTGGCCTGTATTCTTTCCCCATTGTCACACTGGCATTGTGTGTTTTTCTGCGTGTTGCAGTGGTATTCATTGGGTAAATGATGTGCACAGTCAGACATCTCTGGCTCCAGCCTTTCTGGGTGTGTCGATTTGCCTACAAGGGTGTGGAGTCCTCTGTGGATGAGGCCTCTCAAAGTATCAAATCTTGGGCCTAAGCACACAGCAGAGAAGACAGACCCGAGAGAAATGCTGGGCTTCTGAGATCCAGCACATTCCTTAGTGTGATATTTTTTCACTTCTTTTTGCATTGATGTGCTTTCTTAGAAAGAGAGCATGGCCGCAAGCGAAGCGAAGCCAAAGTGCTCTTCTGCAGCCTCTTTTCAGCTCACTCCTACGAGGTCCGGACGACAGCAGAGGACAAATAAACACAAAGAAAAGACAACTAGGCAGGCATTGATACGGAGAAAATCCCAGCCTGACATCACAATCAGGGGACTTGCTTTGCAAAGTACTCACTCTTGCCAGTTTTCACTCTAATGAGGTGTTCTTGGGTGTTTCCACCCTATGATGGACCTCTGGAGAGCGATTCATTTTGGAGCCGGTTTGGCCCACTCCCACGAGGTCCGGATGACAGCAGAGGACAAATACACACAAAGAAAAGACAAGACTCACAGTTCTTAGCAGTCAGCCCCACTAGGCAGGTGTGGAAACGGAGAAATTCCCAGCCTAACATCACAATCAGGGGACTTGCTTTGCAGAGTACTCACTCTTGCCAGTTTTCACTCTAATGAGGTGTTCCTGGGTGTTTCTGCCCTAGAATGGACCTCTGGGAGAGCGAGTCTTTTTGGAGCCCTTTTGGCCCACTCAAATGAGGTCAGACGACAGCAGAGGACAAGTAAACACAAAGAAAAGACAAGACTCACAGTTATTAGCAGTCAGACCCACTAGGCAGGCTTGGATACAAATTCAAAATTTCTAAATTTCATATTCAGAATGCTAAATTGTAAAATTCTGAATTCTATATTCAGAATTCTGAATACTTCATTCTAAAATTCTAATTCTATCTTCAGAATACTAAATTCTAAATTCTAAATTTCTAAGTACTATATTCAGAAATCTCATTTGTGTATTCTAATATTGTAATTTCGATATTCCAAGAATTCCTTGAATTCTTCATTAGGAGACCCTTCAACCCATGAAACACATCCTAAAAGTCTTAGATGTAAGTTCCTCTTCAAAGCAAGAGGGTGATATCTCTCCTTCCTGAATCTGGAACAAGTTTTGGCATGCCATATTGCAGTATAGAACATGAATACTGACTTTAGGAAGTTCTACATGGGCAGAAGTATCATCTCATATGCCAGAAAATACTGGTTGCTTGTTAACTATGGTGGCACAAGTGTAGGCATCTGTGTCCTGGCCTGTGCTAGCCATGTGAGGACCCACATATTAGAAAGGAAATGCAAAAAGCCATAAATAGTACCCAGAGAGATAGCAGAGCAGTGTTTGCATTGAAAGCATCCACTCCAGGAGAAAAGGTGGTTAGTCCACATCCTCTTGTCCCATATGCACCCTAACACCCAGTGCTGACCAGGAGGTATTTCTGAGCACAAAGCCAGAATTTACCCATGAGCACTGCTCGGTGCACCCCCAAAATAAAAAAGTAAAATAGTCATAAATAATTAAATCAAGGTCTAAATTGATAAATCACTACATTTTAGTCTAAAACTCTAAAATTCTAGATTATGAAATACTTATTAATACATTCTAAATACTAAGATTCTAAATTTCAAAATCCAAATTCTAAATTCGATTCTAAAAATCTATTATTCAAAATTGAAATATAAATGAACAAATTCTAAATTCTATATTATAAAATTCTAAATTTTATATTCAGATTTCTAAAATCTAAATTCAAAATTTCTAAATACTATATACAGAATGCTGAATTGTAAAATCCTGAATTCTATATTCTGAATTCTAAATCCTTCATTCTAAAATTCTAAATTCTACCTTCAGAATAGTAAAATCTAAATTCTAAAAATCTAAGTTCTATATTCAGAATTCTCATTTGTGTAGTCTAGTATTGTAAATTCGATATTCCAAGAATTCTTGAATTCTTTATAAGAAGACCCTTCAGCCCATGAAACACGTCCTAAATGTCTAAGATGTAAGTTACTTCTTCAAAGTAAGAGGGTGGGATCTCTCCTTCCTGAATCTGGAACAAGTTTTGGCATGCCATATCGCAGTATAAAACATGAATACTGACGTCGGAAGTCTTTCATGTTCAGAAGGGCCATCTTATATGCCTGAAAATACTGGTAACTTGATAACTGTGGTGGCACATGTGTAGTCATCTGTGTCCTGGTCAGTGCTAGCCAGGTAGGGACCCACGTATTTGAAAGGAAACTCAAAAAGCCATAAATAGGACTCGGAGAGATAGCACAGCCTGTTACCCTTGAAAGCAGCCTATCCAGTACCAAAGGTGGTTGGTTCACTCCTGGTGTCCCCTATGCCTCACTACACCTGTTGATTGCCAGGAGCTATGATCTGGGCACACAGCCTCTAGTTACACCTGCTCATGGCCGGGTGTGCCTGAAAAACCAAAAAACCAAAATCATAAATAATCAAATCTAATTCTAAATTGATAAATCTCTACATGTTAGTCTAGAACTCTAAAATTCTAGAATCTAAAATGCTTATTCATACATTCCAAATACTAAGATACTAAATTTTAAAATCCAAATTCTGAATTTGATTCTATATTTGATTATTCAAAAATTGGAAGATAAACTCGGAAAATCTATATTCTATATTTCTAAATTCTATATTCAGAATTTTAAAGTCATTATTCTAAAATTCTGAAGTCTATATTTAGGATTATAAATTCTAAATTCTACAATTCTAAGTTCTATATTCAGAATTCTAAGTTCTGTATTCTAATATTTAAATTATATATTCAGAATTCTAAATTCTAAAATTCTGAATTCTATATTAAGAATTCTAGATTCTTCATTCTAAAATTCTAAATTTGATATTCAGAATTCTAAATTCTAACATTCTAAGGTCTATATTCAGAATTCTATCTTTAATGTCACTAATGGCCACCCATGTTAGCCAGGAACTATTTCTGAGCAGAGACAGGAATATCCCCTGATCACAGCTATGTGTGCCACAAAAACTAAAAATAAAATTAAATTAAATAAAAATAAACCCATAAATAATCAATTGAATTCTGAATTGTCAATTCTCTACACTTCAGTCTAAAACTTAAAAATTTTATAATCAGAAAATGCTTATTAATGCATTCTAAATATTAGGATGCTAATTTTAAATCCAAATTCTATATTTGGTTCCAAAATATAATAATTCAAAATTTGAAATATAAACTCCGAAATTCTAAACTCTATATTCTAAAATCCTAAATTTTTCATCATAAAATTATGTATTTTAAATTCTAAAATTTCTAAATTCTATATTCAGATTCTATATTCTATATTCTAAAATTATAAATTTGATACTCTTAAATTCCATATTCTAAATAGTAAAATTCAAATTCTACTCTCAGATCTCTAAGTTATGTATTCTAAATTTTTAATTCAATATTCCAATATTCTAAATTCTACATTCTAAGATTCTAAATTCTATATTCAGGATTCTACACTCTAAATTCTATAACTCAGAATTCTAAATTCTAAAACAGTGGTCCTCAATCTACGGCCCACCACCACATACTGTATGTATCATGTTTTGTTTCTTCACTTCAAAATTAAATATTTACAGTGTGCATAGAAATTTGTCCTAATTTTTGTTTTTCTTTTGTCTGGCCTCCAACGATCAGAGGGACAGTGAGCTGGCCCCATCTATAAAGTTTGAAGATCCCTGTACTAAATGCTAAAATTCTAAATTCCATATGCTAATATTCTATATTTTAAATTCTAAAATTCTAAATATATATTCAGAATTCTAAATTCAAAATTTCTAAATTCTTTATTCAATATTCTAGTTTCTAGAATTCTAAATTATATATTCCAATTCAATATTCTAAATTCTAAAATTTTAAACACTATAAATAGAATTCTAAATTACGAAATTTGATTTTCAAAAATACTAAATTCTGAATTCTAAGATTCCTAATTCTAAACTCTGAATTCTAATTGTAAATTGTTTTTTTATGGTTTTATTTTTATTCATTTATTTATTTATTTTGTAATTTGTGGCACACTAGGCAGTGCTCAGGGGTGATCCTGGCAGTCTGCTCATGAATAGCTCCTGGCAGGAACGGTGGCATGAGGGGGGGAGAATATGGGACACAGGGATTTGAACCAACCACCTTTGGTCCTGGATAGGTTGCTTGAAAGGTAAACTCTTCTGTTCTATCTCTCCAGGTCCTATTTATGGCTTTTTCTGTTTCCTTTCTCATATGTCAGGCCACCCCTGGCTAGCACTGACCAGGACAAAGAAGCCTACAATTGTGCCACCACAATATTCAAGCAACCAGTATTTTCTGACGTATAAGACAACCCTCAATCCATGAAACACTTCCTAAAAGTAGAGAGTCTTATTATATGCTGGTATATGGCATTTTAAAACTTGGCCCAGAATAAGGAACCATTGATCTGCACACTCTTACCTTTGAGAAGTAACTTACTTCTAAGGCTTTGAGGAAGTTATCATGGGTTGAAGGGTCGTCTTTACGCCAGAAAATATGGTAATTTCGTATTTTATAATAATAGATAGAATTTTGGCTATTTGGAAATTTAGAACGAAGAATTCTAGGAATTTAGAATTTGGAAGTTTAGATATAATTTTTAGTATATTAGAAATTAGAATTTTAGAATATGCAATTTAAAATTATAGAATATACAACTTTGAAATTTAGATTTAAGCATTTAGTATTTTAGAATATAGTATTTAGAATGTCAGAATTTACAATTAGAATTCTGAGTTTAGAATGTAGAATTTTAGAATTCAGAATTTAGAATTTATAATATCGAATTTAGTAATTTAGAATTTAAAATTCTGATTAAAGAATTTATAATATAGAATGCAGAATTTAGAAATTAGAATTATGAGAAGAGTATATAGACATTTTGAATTTAGATTTTAACATTCTGAATATAGAATTTAGAATTTTAGGATATAGAAATCAAATTATAGACTTAGAATTTTAAAACTTAGAATATAGATTTTTAGAATATAGAAGTTAGAATTTTATAATTTAGAATTTAAAATTCTGATATAGAAATTAAATTCAGAATTTATGCTTAGAATATCAAAATTAGTGCTTTAGAATTTAGAATTCTGAATATAGTATTTATAATTTAGAATTCTGAATATAGAACTTAGAATTTTATAATCTAGAAGTATGAATATGGAATTGGAATTTAGACTGTTGAATACTGAATATAGAACTTAGAAATTTAAAATGTAGAATTTAGAATACTGAATAAAGAATTTATGAGTTTAGAATTAAGAATTTAGAAATATGGAATTTAAAACTTTAGAATACAAAACTTAGAATATGAATATATAACTCAGAATTTTAGAATATAGAATACTGAATATAGAATTTAGAGTTTTGAATTTAGTGTTTAGTATTTTGAATATAGAGTTTAGAATTTTATAATATAGAATTCTGATTATAGATATGGAATTTTAAAATTTAGAATATAGAATTTCAGATTATAGAATTTAGAATATTAGAATTTAGAATTAGAATTCTAAATATAGAATATAGAATTCTGAATATAGAATTTAGAATTATAAAATTTAGGATTTGCATACTGACTATAGAATTTCAGATGTTAGAATTTTCATTTCTGAATATGGAATTCCATATTTTAGAATTTAGAATGTAGAATTTAGATTTTACAATTTAGAATTTAGTATCCTTAATATTGAACTTCGAATTTTAGAATTTAGAATTATGAATAAAGAATTAAGAATTTTACATTTTAGATTATAGAATTTTAACATATGGCATTTAGAATTTTAGGATATGGAATTTAGAATTTTAGAATTTAGAACACGGGTCCTCAAACTTTTTATAGAGGGTGCCAGCTCACTGTCCTTCAGATCGTTGGAGGCCGGACAAAAGAAAAACATAAACTACAAACAAATTCCTTTAAACACTGCGAATACCTTATTTTGAAGTGAAGAAACAAAATGGGACAAATAAAGTATCTGGTCGCAGGCGTAGTTTGAGGACCACTAATTTAGAATTTATAATTCTGAATATAGAACTTAGAATTTTAGAATTTAGAATTTAAAATTCTGAATGTAAAATGTAGAATTTTAGAATGTAGAAGTTAGAAATTTGGAATATTGAATTTAGAATTTTAGAATACAGGACTTGGAAATCCTAAAATAGAATTTTTAATTTTACAATTTAGAATTTCGAATTCTGAATATAGATTGTAGAATTTTAGAATTTCGAATTACAAATATGGAATTGGAATTTAAAATTTTGAATACTTAACATAGAACTTAAAATTTTTGAGTGTACAATTTAGAGTTCTGAATATAGAATTTTGATTGTTTGAATTTAGAATTTTAGAATATAGAATTTAGAACACTGAATACAGAATATGAAGTTTAGAATTTAGAATTTTGGAATATGGGAATTTAGAATTTTTGAATACAGAAATCAGAATTCTGAACATAGAACTAAGAATTTTAGAATTTAGATTTCTGAATATAGAATTTAGAAATTTTCAGTTTAGAATTTAGAATTCTGAATATAGAGTTTAGAATTTTAATTAAAGAATATAGAAGCTTCAGATGGAGAATTTAGAATTTTAGGACATAGAATTTAGAATTTCCGAGGTTATATTTCAAATTTTGAATTATTTAATTTTAGAATCAAATTTGGAATTTGGATTTAAGTATCTAGAATCTTAGTATTTTGAATGTATTAATTTAGAATTTGATTTGATCTTTCATGTTTGTTTGTTTGTTTGTTTGTTTTTGGTTATTTGTGGCATACCCGGCAGCACTTAGGGGTTAATCCTGGCTGTCTGCTCTGAAATATATCCTGGCAGGCACGGGGTTGGGGGACCATATGGGACACCAGGATTTGAACCAACCACCTTTAACCCTGGATAGGCTGCTTGCAAGGCAACCACCACTGTGCTATCTCTCCAGGTCCTATTTATGGCTTTATGAGTTTCCTTTATAATACGTGGGGCCACGCCTGACTAGCACTGACCTAGACACAGACACCTACACTTGTGCCACCACAGCATTCAAGCAACCAGTATGTTCTTATGTATAAGACTACCCAACAACTGATGGAAATCTTCCTAAAAGTTGGGTATATGGCAAGCTGAAACTTGGCCCAGAATCAGGGACCAGTGATCTGCTTATAAGAAGTAACTTATTTCTAAGACATTTAGGAAAATTTTCATGGGCTGAAGGGTCATCCTATATGCCAGAAAAATATGGTAATTTAGAATTTAAGTATAGTAGGTAGAATTTTGGATATTTTGAATTTTAGAATGAAGAATTTTAGGAATTTAGTATTTGGAAGTTTAGATACAGTTTTTTAGTATTTTAGAATTCAGAATTTTAGAATATCCAATTTAGAATTATAGAATATTGAACACGGAAATTTAGAATTCAGAATTTAGAATTTTAGAAAGTAGTATTTATAATGTCCGCATTTTCAATTAGAATTCTAAGTATAGAATTTAGAATTTTGGAATTCAGAATTTAGTATTTTAGAATATTGAATTTAGTAATTTAGAATTTAGAATTCTGATGATAGAATTTAGAATTTTAGAATTTATAATATAGAATAAGAATAGAGAATTTAGAATTTTAAAAATTAAAATTGTGAATATAGATTATAGAAATTTAGAATATAGAATTCTGAATATAGATTTAGAATTTTAATATTTAGAATATATGTTAGTGATGATTTTTCAAATAGATGGGAATCTCTCTGAAAAGAGTGACGACTTTAAAAAAATCTTTAAACAACTCAGAGATTTTAGGAATTAACTTAACTCTGGTACCTCGTATCTGAATTTCCCTAAATTTCTGAAGGCATGAGTTGCAAAGCCATAAACAATACGAGGAAAAAGACGTTGGCAAGACAGGCAGAACATCTGTTAACTTGGGAACATATCAAGGGCATATTTTAGAGCAACCCTCCTGTGACCATTTCTAAAATTTCTGGATAGCCTCAACTCAATATTGAAAAACAGGGCACTGAGAAATAGCATAGCGCATTTGCCATGTAAGCAGTCAATCCAGAACCAGAGATGGCTGGCTTGAATCCCGATGTCCCATATGGCCCCCCGTGCATGCCAGGAGCGATTACTGAGCAGATAGCCAGGATTAACTCCTAAGCACTGCCAGGAGTGACCCAACCAAAAAAAAAAAAAAAATAGAAAAACAACTCTATTTTAAAAGATTTACTTGACTTTTAATAATTTTTATTCCATCAAAAAATTTAGAACATAGAATTCCAGAAAATAGAATTTAGAATTTTAGAATTTGAATTTAGAAATCTAATAAGAAATTAAGAATTTAGAAATTTGTAATAGAATATCTAAATTAGAACTTTTGAATTCATAGTTCTGAATATAGAATTTAGAATTTTGGAATTTAGGATTTAGAATTCTGAATATAATATTTAGAATTTTAGTATTTAGGATTTAGAATTCTAAATATCAAATTTAGAATTTTAGAATATAGAAATCTGATTATGAAATAGGAATTTGGAATTCAAATTTTAGAATTCTAAGTATAGAACTTAGAATTTTGGAGTGTAGAATATTGAATGTAGAATACTGAATATAAAATGTAAAATTTTACAATTTAGAAATCTGAATATGGAATTGAATTTAGAATGTCGATTACTGAATAAAGTAATTAGAATTTTAGAGTGTAGAATTTAGAGTTCTGAATATAGAATTTAGAATTTTAAATTAAGAATTTTAGAATAAATAATTTAGAATTCCGAGTACAGAATTTAGAATTTTAGAATTTAGAATTTTGGAATATGGAATGTAGAATTATAGAATGCAGAACTTAGAATTCTGAATATAGAACTCAGAATTTTAGTATTTAGAATTCTCAGTATAGTTTTTAGAAATTTATAATTTATATATGAGAATTCTGAATATGGAATTTTGAATTTTAAATATAGAGTATAGAATTTTCGGATGTAGAATTTAGAATTTAATAGTTGTAGA
>PVKC010045223.1:0-11453 GCA_004027635.1 Crocidura indochinensis | reverse complement strand
GAAAAAAAGAAATTGCTCCAGGGTTGGGGACCAAATGGAAGCTCAATTTCTAGAGGTTTTATTGAGGAATCCACATAATATTTAAAAAAAATTCTGGATAAGCTGAAGCTTCTGCCAGTAATATACTCATTTTTTAACACTGTCTCATTATTTCTGTATAGATATGGATATGTTTTAGATTTATCTTGTTCAGCTCTACTTTTCTATTTGATAGTTTCTAAACTTATACCATACTCCTTAATCTTAATGACTATAGGTTTAATGAAACTACTAATATTTAATAAGCGGGGCCAGAGCAATAGAACAGTGATAAGGCATTAGCCTTGCATGTGACTGAACTAAGACCTACCTTGGTTCAATCCTCTAGCATTCCATATGATCCCCCAAAGCCAGGGGTGATTTCTGAGCTCTTAGCCAGGAGTAACCCCTGAGTGTCACTGGGTATGGCCCACAAAACAAACAAACAAAAATAATATATAATAAACTAATCATTCTTACAGGTTTCTTTTTACTAAAACATTTGGTGATTATTGTTGCCCAAAATATTTTGATTGGATTTATTTTAGTATTAGCACTCAATGAAGTTCATTAAGTACCCTTTTGGATTTTCACTGAACTTTTATTACAGTAAAATATTCATGAAGGGGCTTGGTGAGATAGTACAGAGGGTAAGGTACTATTTTGCACATGGTTATCCCAGGCTAAGTCCTCAGTATCCAATATGGTTCTCTGAGTTCTACTAAGAGTAATTCCTGAATAAAGAGCAGGAAGTAAGCCCTGGGACACAACACATGTGACCCCTAAACCAAAAGGAGAAAAAAAAAGAAAACTACATTTGTATTTTCATTTGATCCCAAACAAAATCTCCATATAGTGCCATTTATTTAAAAAAATTTTAGTGCTACCTTAGAACTTCCTCTAAAACTCAACCATGCAAATTGTGTGTATTATCCCAGGAAGGCTGCTAGAGTTGTGTTCTTACAAGTTCTGCCACACATAGAAGTCTTCTCAAGTGTCCTTAATTGGATTTCTGAGTATCTTCTAGCTTTTACTGCTATTAAAAGTTGGAAAATTTCCAATTTACAAATTTCATTGAATTGCTCATGTTTGTGTGTGAGGTGTATATATGTGTATATACATGTATGTATGTATCAATAACATTTGCTTAACTTTTTAAATTAATTCTAACATTGTGTAGATTATTTTAGGTTTTGTTTGTTTGGCCACACTCAGTAACATGCAGGGGTTAGTTCTGGCTATGCACTCAGAAATGGCTCCTGGCTTGGGGGACCATTTGGGACACCAGGGGATCGAACCACAGTCTTCCTAGACTAGTGCAGGCAAGGCAGATGCCTTACCGCTTGCACCACTCTTTGGCCCTATTTTAGGTTTTTCTATGTATATAAGTACAGATATCAATATTAGAAATAAAATATCAGCACACCAAATTCATCATGAAAATAACATATTAACCAAGTAACTATCAGGTAAGCCCTATTACCTGCAAATAATTAAGTATTTGTTTATCTTCTTCCTTTTTAATCTGTATACATTTTTTTTTCTTTCTTTTGGGGGATCATACCCTGGCAGTGCTCAGGGTTTATTCCTGACTTCCTGTCTACACTCTGGATCACTTCAGGTAGTGTTCAGGGGATTATATATGGTGCTGGAGATCAAACCTGGGTTGGCTAGATGCAAGGCAAGAACCATATCTCTGTATAATCTTCATACTGGTAGAACCTTCAGCACAATTATATATGCAAGTTAAAGTAGATAATTTGTCTTATACCTGACTATAAATAAACCATGCAAGTGTTAAGCATAATGCACATATAAACCTAAGAGATATTATGTATTAATTAAGGAAGTTTAAATTCTTTAATATATAAATTATAATAATACATTTTCTAATATTAACTTAATTCATGATGTATTTGGTGTGCCAATATTTTATTTGTAATATTGATATCTGTACTCAGGAATTCATGAGTGCTCATAACTGACTTATTATTTTCACTGCTTGTATAAACTTGATCTAATTTATTTATTTATTTAATTTTTTAAATTTAACATCCATTATGTAGCAACTACTTCCCTATGCTTTAGAAATTCTACAGTGAATAAAATGCCCTTGTTTGATTTAAAAATCAAGAAGGGGGTGTTCTGTTCATGACTGAAACCCAACTGCAATCATGTTTGTAATCATGGTGCTTAAATAAAGATTTTATATTTAAAAATATCCACAGAAAGAATAATTGTGTGGATAGTAGATAGGGATTTGGAAAATAATAAAAAGTTTCTGGTCATATTTAAAAAATAAAAATCAAGGTTTCATTAACCTGATAAAAGGAACTGTGGAATGTTTTCCCTACTAATTGGAACCATTTATATAATATTTGGATTTTCTATTCCCTGAGTGCTTTATAGAACTCATCCTAAAAATCGTCTGGCATCTGGGTTTAGTTCCTCTCAATATCTCTGCTTTACTATATCTGTAATTTTTTGTTTGTTTGTTTTTCGGGTCACACCCGTTTGATGCTCAGGGGTTACTCCTGGCTAAGCACCCAGAAATTGCCCATGGCTTGGGGGGACCATATGGGACTCCGGGGGATGGATCCGCGGTACTTTCTTGGCTAGCACTTGCAAGGCACACACCTTACCTCTAGCGCCACCTTCCAGCCCCTATATCTGTAATTTTTAAATACTGACAACTTTGTTAGTTACACATCTATTTTGCCATTTTTTTTTAGTTTTTCTTGATTTAATTTTGCTAAGAAGTATTTCTAAATAAATTTCCTATACTGTCTGAGTTTGGTATGAAGTTTTAAATAATACTTTGCAGCCTAACTTTTCTTTTTCTATTCCTTTTATTTGGAGGAGAGGGACACCTGGCTGGGCTCAACACTTAGCTCTGTGCTTTCACCTTGGCTCTTGTACTCTGCGCTCAGGAATCTATCCTAATAATGCTTGAGTGATCAGACCTAGGGATCAAACCTAGGTCAGCCACTGTACTCTTGCTAGGGCCCCTGAAGTCTTATTTTCTGTTCTATCAGTTTATGCTCTTTGGCACTGTATTTCTTTGGGTTTCATTAGATTGTTACTCTGTTGTTTTTCTCATTATGGAGTTGGCTGTCTTCCATATTAATCTTTTAGTCCTTTCTGCTAATGTGATATAAACACTCTGAATTTCTGTTTAAATACCAACCCAAGTTTTGATATACAGAAATAACTTATTATTATTTTCAACTATTTTCTAATTAAAATTTTGATTTAATTTTGTTTATGAATTATTCATAGGCATGTTTCTACATACTGACTATAAAGTATTGCTTTTTGTGTATTTGTTTCTTCTTACATTTTGTCATTAATTTCTATTTTACTTGCATGATAATAACATCTTTAAAATTTGTTGAGATTAGTTTAGTATAGAAGCAAGTCCTTGTTACTATTTCACGTAGTATTGAGAATAATGTACACTGATGGCTGAGCCTTATGGTTATTCAATCTGTCTTGTGAATTCTATTTTTATTGAAATCTATTGTGATTTTCTATTTTCTTCTAATTTTTCTTTTCAATTTTTGTATATGCCTTAGCTGCTAAAAATTACTAAAACATCCCCAGTACAATTTTATTTCTCACCTTAGAATTAGTGCAACTTACTGAGTTGATTTTTTCTTCTGATTTTCTTTTTTTGTATAAGATCTTTTAGATGTATTTTAGATATTAACCTCTTTAGATATTGGATCTTAGATAAATATTTTAGAAGTGTTTTTTTCCTCCTATTCCATTGTTTCTCATCTCCATTTTTCCCACCATTTCTTTTGCTGTGCAGAAATTTTTTTTAGTCTGCTATAATCCCACTTGATTATTTTTGCTTTTGTCATTTATTGTCCATCCAGAAAAATCACTGCCGGGGCTCTCCATATAACCTTTCTTCTTATGTTTGATGTTAACAGTTTTATGTATCTTTATATGTTCAGAATACTCAATGAAGGGGGCCCGGGAGATAGCATGGAGGTAAGGCAAATGGTCATGCAAAAGGTCATCAGTTTGAATCCCGGTGCCCCATATGGTCCCCCGTGCCTGCCAGGAGCAATTTCTGAGCATGGAGCCAGGAGTAACCCCTGAGCACTGCCGGGTGTGACCCAAAAACCAAAAAAAAAAAAAAAAAAGAATACTCAATGAATAAAAGACTTTTAAAAATTAATGGAGGGAGGACAAATTTGGTGATGAGAATTCCCCTGATTCTATGTTAATATGTACCTAAAATATTACTGTGAAAGATATGTAAGCCAATATGGTCAAAATAAAAATTTATAATTAAAAATTAATGGTACTTGAAAAATGGATAGTCATATCTAAAAGAATACTAGATGCCTACCTTATACCACTCACAAAAATCAACTCTAAAGGGACTAAAAATATACTTAAACATATACTGAACATATTTCAACCTATCACATATAAAAGTAATTACCACTACTTGCTCCCTAGGTATCAAGAAGACCCTAAGAATGTTCTAACTCGATCATCCTTCTTCTGCCAAACATATTTACTCTCTTTACACAATACAGGCTCAGGAGAATGTTCAGCAACCAGGTTATTTCACCCTTTAAGCCCATTCATTTCCTTCTTCCTACATTTGTCATCATGTTGACTGTATTATCTTTCCTGAAGTGTTGCCACTTTTCTCTTCATTAAAAACACAGCAAAGAGAGGATGCAAATTCTCAAGTCAGGGTAAGCCCTATGCTTTAATGAGTGATTTCACTGGGTCCTAAGGTCATTGAGATGTCCAATCATGAAATCCAAAAATAATAACTTTAATTTTATGGTGATTAAAGAAAAAAATTTAAAGCTTTTTTTGGATTAAATTTCCTTAAAAACAAACAAATACCTTTCCCCCAAGTCTTGTTTGGGACTATTGAAATTCTAGAATCTGGAGAGTCTTGGCAAAAATGTGCTCTACCTTATTTGTCTTCTGTGAAGGTGGATGTATCTTCAATGCTAAAAATTATAGGAATTCTCTACTTCCCCCTATTTTCTCATTTCAGCACTTACCCCCATTGAATTATTGCCATTTGGGGCCCGGGAGATAGCATGGAGGTAAAGCGTTCGAATCCCGGTGCCCCATATGGTCCCCCATGCCTGCCAGGAGCAATTTCTGAGCATGGAGCCAGGAGTAACCCCTGAGCACTGCTGGGTGTGACCCAAAAACCAAAAAAAAAAAAAAAAAACCCCAAAAAACCCCACATAGAATTATTACCATCACCATACAAAAATGCTGCTTTTCTTTTCCTCTGGAAAGCATTCCTTCTGCCACCACCACCACCATCACCTCCTCCAGATATCACCGGAGATGGGCTGGAGCTGGAACTGGCAAGTTGCAGATGGATTGGTTACATCAAAGAGAACAGTGTTGAGACTGACACCGGTTGTTTGGTTTTTCCTTTTTGCTCTGCAGGCATCTGAAAATAACAATGTTCTCCCCAGCTGAGGAAAGGATGGAAGGATCTTATTGGCACCCAGGCTCTAGGCAGCTTGTGGGACTCCAAAAGGCCAAGTCTGTGTAGAACTTGACACATGGAAGTAACTTGCTAAGGACTCTTCTCTGACCTGCCACCACCTCTGCTTTTGATCTTGGCTGAGTCCGGTCCCTTTTTAATCACCTGCTAAGCAGACTTAATAATTTATGTCATCTAATCTCCTGGATTCCCTAAGAAAAGCAATGCTAAAACAAACCAGAGGCATCTCAAGCTTGACCCTGATCACCAGGCAGAAAAGGAATTCTTCTCTTCCATGTCTGAAACTTTCAATTGAAGTCACAGGGATCTTGGTTCAAATGGCAGCATTTGGCAGTTAACAGCCAGCACATCTCACCTCCTTTTGGAGCCCTCCTGCCCTCACATCCCTGAGCTCTCAGGACTCATTTTTTTCCCTAACAAATACTAGTCCTTCCTTGTGACCTTCAGTCCAATGGCTCCCTCTACTTGAGCTCAACCCTGTCTATTTTGTCTCCTCATTTGCCCTGGGTAAAGAAATCTTGTCCAAGAAACCCCAAATGGCTTTTAAAATGAGGAAGTTTAGAACTAGATAAATGAGGTGAGAAGAAAGTGATAATCAGCTTGGGGGAATTAGAGCCAGTGATCCCACTCAGGGTTGAAAATGTCCTTACCTCTCCAAGTTTCCAGTCATCAGGCATTGAGCTCAAGAGAAATCTGGAACCAAGTAAAGGTGGGCTCTTGGACTTAAATTTATGTGGACTTCTCAGTTGTTCATTCTTGGGCAACTTTTTTTTGTAAGCAACACCATTTTGCACAGACCAGAAGTTGACTATTGACAATATAAAAAACTCCATATTTGTTTTGGGAATATTCTTTAGTTTTGTTTCAAATTCCTTGCTCCTTATTCATCTTGCAATTTCCTCCCCTGAATCTGGCCTTTAGGTCCCATGTTGTCAAATCCAGTTTCTTCATTCTTCAAGCAGCATCACAGCATGTAAACCTATCCTGCAAATTCTCCCTGTCTCTTGCTCCTACAAATACTTTCTCTCTTTAGTTTTCATTTTTCAAAATATCTTTATTTAGGCACCCTGGTTACAAACATATTTGTAATTGGGTTTCAGTCATAAAAAGTACACTCCCTTCACCAGAGCAACCTTCTTACTACCAATACCCCCCACCTCCTTCCTCCCTCACCACTTGTCTGTCTTTGTGACAGGCATTCTATTTCTTTCACTACCATTGTCATGAATAGTTGTTTGTGTAGTTATTTCTCTAATTGCACTCACCAATCTTTGTGGTAAACTTCATTTTATGGTCTGTTCCTTCCAAACTCTGGTATTATTACCATGCTGTCCTTTATATATTTTTTAAATCCCACAAGTGAGTGAGACTATTCTGTGTTTATCTTTCTCTGACTCATTTCACTCAGCATAATTGTTTTCATGTCTATCCATGTATAGGAAAATTTCATGACTTCATTTTTTCTGACAGCTGCATAATATTCCATTATGTATATATACTATTCTGTGTTTATCTTTCTCTGACTCATTTCACTCAGCATAATTGTTTTCATGTCTATCCATGTATAGGAAAATTTCATGACTTCATTTTTTCTGACAGCTGCATAATATTCCATTATGTATATATACCATTGTGTGTGTATATATATATATATGTATATATATTCCATTGTGTATATATACCACAGTTTCCTTAGCCATTGATTTGTTATCAGGCATTTGGGTTGTTTCCAGATTCTGGCAATTGTAAATAGAGCTGCAATGAGCATAGGCATGCACAAGACATTTTTGTATTGCGCTTTTGTGTTCCTAGGGTATATCCCTACAAGTGATGTAGCTGAATCATATAGGAGCTTAATTCAGTTTTGTGAGGAATTTCCATATTGTTTCCCATAAAGGCTGAACTGGACAACATTCCCACCAACAGTGAATAAGAGTTTCTTTCTCTCCACATCCCTGTCAGCACTCATTTTTCTTGTTCTTTGTGATGTGTGGCAGTCTTTATGGCATGAGATGGCACCTCATTGTTATTTTGATTTGCATCTCTCTGGTGATTAGTGATGTGTAACATTTTTTCATGTGCCTTTTGACCATTTAAATTTCTTCTTTGAGGAAGTTTATGTTTATTTCTATTCCCCTCTTTTTTAGATGATTATTTTTTGCCTTCATATTTTGCCTTCCCATGGACTCTATATCTGCCCTTATCTCTCCAATTTTTATCTAGGTTCCTCAATGAGGGGTAAACTTCACTTGTGAAATGAATTTCTTTTCCTCCGCATGGTAGAAATTTTGGAGATAGGTATTCAGAGAGACCTGGGACTGGGGTTTTACCCCATACCAAGCTCTTGGGCTGCTTTTTTGTGTTTCTTCCACTTTCTTAGTACAAAGTTATCAGGAGAGCATAGACAAATATTAACCCAATCCTCATTTTCAAGTACATAACCTACTTTTGCTGAATTGCCAAAGTCTGTGAAGCCATAGCTGCTTGTACCTCCATTTCATTTCACTAATTCTGGAAGCAACCTGTTACAGTATATAGGGTTGCTGTGAGAAGGAAGTGAACGGATGTGTGGAATGCACTCAGTGTAATGCCAGTGCTGAAAGCTGTTGTCATATGCAGAAGAATCTAACACTAGTTTGGTAGAACTGTCTCCCTCCAATGGCTCATTCATTTCCTTTCTTTGACTCACTGGAGCTGATTGTCACTGGAAAAGATCCATGGACTTGAGTGTAGGTGCACCTGGCCAGGCATATCACGTATTCTTACAGATCATTTGGCTACCTTTTCTCTCAATAAATTTTGTTCTCTTGGAGGCTGAGATATTTCCAGTTAGTTATCTTTTACCTCTCAGAATCATTTCACGTTCACTAGTAACCCCCTTTTTTTATGCACTCTTGGCTATTTCTGACCCAGCTATTCAGTCTTACCTGTCTAGGTTCACTCTTCTTGAAGACCTTATCCACTTGTATTACCTCTAGAGGCTAACATCCAAAGCTCCAGGTCTCCTCTCCTTTCCTCCCTGCCTGCTAAGCTCAAGTCTAGATATCTGTTTTATTTTGAAACCTATCTCCTCTTAGCATCTCCAGGAGGGTTGCCACTAAAACTATTTAAACAGAGCTACCTCATCTTCCTCTAACTCATCTTTATCCTTCCAGAGGTCCAGCTGAAGCCTGAATTCATCCTTTCTCTCCTTTCACATGCTGTCACTCCTGAATCACTCCATCTGCTTCTCTACCCATCTGTCTTCTCCTTCTCAGATCTATCTACTTTCTCCATCTCTGTGGAAATCACTCTACCCCAAACATGTAATTTCTCACCTAGATGAATGACTCTGCCTCTCTAATCCATTCACTGCAAAGCAGCTTATATAATTCTTTAAAAACTCAAATCCAATCATGTCACTTGCTGTTTAGACCTCTTCAATCTTTGCCTGTAGCTTTGTAGACAATTTTCCAGGCCTTTGGTGTACTTTCTTTCTCCTTCCTAGGTTCAAATCTCTCACAGCCTTATTCTGACCTTTAAGTGTCTCCTATAGCTCCTGCTTTCCTTTGCCCTTAGTTTTCATGACACTCACAAACACCTAAATTCCCATTTGTCAGGCCAGGCCAGGTTATGACACTTTTTGAAGTACTATCAATGATTGCATTAGACAGCTGTGTGTGTGTCAATGAATTAGTGCAAAGCCTTCTGATAAATTCAATGAGATTACTGATCTTTCCTAGCTTCCTCTTTCCAGCCTGATTCTTTTTCTGGATTCTAAGGTTGGATAATTCACTGTGCACCTAAAAAATTTACAGAGATATCCAATGATAACCTCAATATTCAATGGGCACTATGTCTGTAAATCTCCTAATACTCAATGGGACCAGACCCTCTCCTCCAGACTTCTTCTTGACAAATCCTCTACAGACTCAAGTGAAACCACATGTCTCTGTGGGCCTCTTTCTTGTATTTAGTTCTTTCTTACCTTTGACTCTACCTGCAAATAGATAAGAATCCCAGTGGCATTTAGCACACCCAGAGATGACATATGTTCTTGACATTTTCTTGCTATAGGCTAAATGTGCATGGCTTCTCTCAGGCATTCACAGAAGCCCCAATATCTTGTGAGAAGGCATTTGAAGTGTGTATGGGGTCTTTAGGCCATGAAGGTAGAGCAAACATGATGTAAGGAGTATGCCTGGCAAGTACGCACTAAGAAGAGAGACTGTGAAAGGACATAATAAGAAGAGAGCCTTCATCAAGAAACTAACCATGCTGGTATTCTCATCCTGAGCTTTCAGACTGCATACCAGGAAATTTTTTTTATGGTTTAAGCTAGCCAGTTTGGAGTATTTTGCCAGGGTATCCAGAAATAATACATACATGTCTAATGAAAAAATAATTCCAGTAATAATCACAAAGCAAGTATTAATGATTAGAAAAAAGACACATAACTCAATTTTTCCTAAATTGAGTTTTGTGGGGCAGAGAAGAAGGTAAGGTAGGTAAGGTACTTACCTTGCATGTGGCTGACTGGGTTTGAGCCTAGGCATCCCAGATGTTCCCTGAGCACCACCAGGTTACCCCTGGGACAGGGCAAGTCTTGAATTCACATACTCAAGTGACAGATTTTGAGATAAACCTTGATAGCACCACAGAAAACATGAAGTGAGTCACTTCTACCCTATCACTCAGCGATCACTGGTGGTAATTTTTTTAAATTTGCAAATTAAAAAAAATGACATTTTAAAAGTTGAAATCATACATCTTATAAAGCAAGCTATATGTTTGTGTTTGACAAATACATATTTTTGTTCACACATGAAATATTAGTTTTTTGGGGGGTGGGTGGGTCACACTTGGTTCTGTGCTCAGAAATGGTTCCTGGCTTGGGGACTGTATAGGATGTCAGGGGTTGTGATTTATTCTATCCCTGGCTATTGGGAGGGGAGGGGTTTGGTCTTCATATTGGTTGCCAGGCCATTCAAGCAGGACGGTAGAAGGCCAGACCTTCCAGGTGTTGAGCAAACTATATCAGAAATAGAGAGATTTTCTCTTTATAGTTATGTGGTATCTATCTTCAAGGGGCCTAAATTGGTCCTATACCCCATTGGGCTGACTCCTGCTGTCAGAATGAGTTGACAGTTTTGAGGAGTCCTGGTAATATCCAACCCGGGCCACAGTGGCAAGGACTTCAAAAGGCCATTCAAAATGACCTGTGGCTATTCCAGAGCAGCAGGAAGTTCTGGTTGCCCAGAGCTCTGGCCAGTAATCTTTTGTGTGCTGACCATCACCCCCTCTGCAACCTGTCATTCTCTCTCAGGTCTGTCATTTCTTGCAGGGAATGAGGTCAGGGGTCAGGGCTCCAGGGTTTGGTGTTAATCAGACACTGGTACTGTTTGTGCCCCCTGACCCTGCAGTGCTACTTGCAGGGGGGAGTGGCCAGCAAAAGGCTCAATGGTTACTCCATTAACCAGGACAGGTCCAGGAGGAGACACTTAGGCTCCCCTTTGTTCCTCTTTCCTTCTGCTACTCTGCTTTACTCTTCTTTCCTAGCCCCTTTTATAGATTCTGGAGAACAGCTGTCTTTACAACTAACTTTGGGTCAAAAATTATAGATTCTTTACTTCCTCTTAGGCCTTTGATGCAGAAAACACTAGCATTTCCTTTTTCCTTTCTTTTCTCCTTTCCCTTTTCCTTTCCCTTCCCTTCCCTTCTTTTCCCTTCTCTTCCCTTCCCCTCCTCTCCTCTCTTCTCCTCTCCTCTCCTCTCCTCTCCTCTCTTCTCCCCTCTCCTGTCCTTTCCTCTTTCCTTTCCTTTCTCCCCTCCCCTTCCCTCTCCTCCCTTCCTCTCCTTTCCTCCTCTCCCTTCTCCGCTTCTCTTTCCTTCTTTCCTTTTCTTTCCTTTCCTTTCCTTTCCTTTCCTTTCCTTTCCTTTCCTTTCCTTT
>PVKC010045222.1:0-11458 GCA_004027635.1 Crocidura indochinensis | reverse complement strand
TTTTTTTTTTTTTTTTGGTTTTGGGTCACACCTGGCAGTGCTCAGGAGTTACTCCTGGCTCCATGCTCAGAAATTGCTCCTGGCAGGCACGGGGGACCATATGGGGCACTGGGATTCCAACCAATGACCTTTTGCATGAAAGGCAAATGCCCCACCTCCATGCTATCTCCCGGGCCCCTGAGTGACTTTTTCATTGTGGGCTGTTTTTTTTCCCAGTGTAATGCAGAGTATGATACAAATTCAATTTCAGAACCACTTCTGGCCACACACAAAGTGCACAGTTTACTTTTGTGAATGGGACATACACAAAATGTCCTCTTCTAACATATATATCATGTTAGTTAGTAGTAGTTAGTTCGTTGGTTAGTTAGTACTCACTAACTTTCTGAGAGGTAGAACCAATCTCAACAGAGATTGTAAAATTGCTCTCTTGCTAGATCATAGTAATTTTGGTTAGGTTATTACTTTTTGCTTAAAAGTCTCTTCATTATTTTGTTCAAAAAATTTTTTATGTAGACATTTAAGGTCATTCTGAGAATACAATGAAAACCTGAATTAATCAGTTCATTTATTGGGCAATTATTTGTGAAGTAGTCACCCTGACTGGATTTGGTTCCAGATAATGTGGACAGGCATTCAGCAAGCAGAAGATGAGCTGTCATAACAATGAGAGAGAAAGAGAGAAAGAGAGAGAGATTGCGTTTCAGCCTGAGTAGTCTGGGAATGTTTTCTGAAGAAGTCACCAGATTTGAGACATAAATGACAAGAAAAATCCAACTGTATTACCATGGACAAGAGAATGGCGCTTCAGAAAAAATTAGAAAAGTGTAAAGAAGAGATATTACGGGCTAGAACATGATTAGGGCTGAAATGATACCAGTATAAACTAGAGGGTGGAGGGCAAGGGGCACTGAAGATATAAGAGGGCTGAGACTGAAGGTCCCATAAGCCAGAAAAATCAATTTGGACAGGGGAAATTCTGCACTGCTCAAAGCCCAGAGACATTCTGGAATGAGGCACTTGTCTGAAAAAGAGGGGCAAAAAGGTTCTGGAGAAAATTGCTTCTTCTTAATTCTGTAGGAGGAAAGAAGAATGTTTTCTTGAATGCTGCGGTGCCAGACTGTTTCCATGGTGGAGAGTGTCTGCCTACGTCAAACAGAAACCCTGGGGGAGAGATGGGCCCTGAGGAGTCTTTGGAAGAGACTCAATCAGTTCCTGAAAGTGGAAAAAGGAGGAGGAATGGCCATTGGGTTCACAAAAGAAACCTTAAAATAGAACCAACTCGAAATGCAAATTCAGTTCAGTGCGGGTCTACCAGAAGTCTGGAGGCTTCAAAGACTCCTCAGGGAGGAAGAGGGGGAGGGAAACAAAGGCAGAACATATGGCCTGATGAACTTCAGCTGAACACATCAAGCTATTCCAAGAAAGGGACTGCTAAATGAGGGAATGAACCCCCAGCTACAGACCTTATTTGACTTCCATTATTATGAATAGCATTATTCCTTCATTTATGAACCGTTAACAGATCCATCCTGAGCAAAAGACTTCCCTAAAGCTGTACTTCACTCCTTGTTTACTGAGTCACCCCCAAGTCATGAAATGACCCCCGGAGTCATTTCCCAAGATTTCAAGGAAGGCTAATGTTCCAGATGAGAGGTAATTACAGCTCTTGGTTTCCAACTGTCCGAGTGGTAGCTCAGATGGTTAATTGGCTCGGCTGCCTATTTTCCTGGGGCTTGTTAACTCATTCTATTTCCACTTCTAGATCTGGGGGGAATTGTTACAGTCCAGCAAGCTCTGCATATTTAGGTTCCCTTGAAGAATGGCACTACCACGGAGCAACAATTGATTTCCAGGTCTTTGCAGCTACCGTGGTGAGTTGCCTATGGAGTTCGAGAGGGTTGCTGTTCATTAGCATCTGTGACATTTTCATGAGCATTAATGAGGCGCTTCTGAATAACTCAATGCAGAGTGGGTGGAATGATTCTGTTATAGGCAGGGATGGGGGAATTTTCCCTGACTCACAGAAGCCTTGGTTAAGATCATAAGCTCAAGGAGCATCAAGTTTGTCTCAGAGCCCCATTTGTCCATTTGAAGATGATAAGAAAATTCCTTGAAAAGAGGAGACTCTGGCAACGTGGGAAATAATGTTTTCACAACACTTTACAATGACCTATTTTAAATGCACACAAAGAAATAATGTTATAACTTTCAATTCTTAGGGCTCAGTTTCAACAATATTTACCATTACCAATCTTTTGTAATAGATTCTCTTCTTTCACTTCACAATTTTGAGACATGATTTTGAGAATATTTGATTCTATCTACAACTTTTTTTTAAAAAAAATATAAATGACTTTTTTTTTAAAGACCATAGTTAACACAGTTGATAATAATGCATTTGTTTCTAGGTAAATGGAAGCTAACTTATTAAAAATAACTAAAATAAAAAGGAAGAAAGAAAAAGAAAAGAATACAGCAGTAATAAAATTTGTGAAAATTATTGTATCGTGCATTAAGTCATTGTCAGAAGGTTTAGTAAGTCCTTGTTGCTAGTTGATCAAGCTACTGTTTTTGTTTCTGAACATTAGGTGGATCAGTTACACATTAATGTCCAAATTGATGTGTCTCTATAATGATGAAAATAATAAAAAATTAGGATTCTATAATCTGGATATTCTAAGCACTATATTTTATATTTCATCATTTGTAGGGCCTGGTTTAAGCTGTCAGGGCTTCTGGAAGTATGAGAAGGTTGGGGGACAGTGCCTGCACTCACTCCAAAAAAATCCTGGAGATGTCAGTCCAAAAGCTGGCCAACCTAGAGTTTTGGTTAAATTGGTGTCACTGCAGAGAGCCAGAGATGAGTGATAAAGCTGATTCATTTTCAAAGTGGTGAGTGTGGGTGATAGAGCAGCAGGTGTGTCTTTGATAGGTTTGTAAGTATATATCAACACATACTTATTCATAATATTAAATATTCAATGTATATACCTATAAAGTATGGTTTTTAAATTTTTTACCTTATCAATATATTATTGATTTGCAACTTAGTTTCATTTCAAGAGTTTAGCTCTAGTCTCCTCTGTGTATAGATGCCATCACCTCTACAATAAGAAACAGAAAAATGATTGATTCCCAATATGAGATTAAAACAAGCACAGTAAGAAAACAACAAATAGTGAAAGTCATCATTAAAATTTTGTCTATAGACAGAATTTGGGGGGACAAAGTTGGGTGGGAGGAATGCTTGGACTATTGCTGGAGATAAGTGGGCTCTTTGATGGTGAGCCGTCCAACAAATGATGGAATGATATATCCATGAAATATATGAGTTACAATATTATAAATACCAGTAACTCAATACAATTTTAGGGGAAGTTGGGCAGTACCTATTGGAACTCAGAGGTTATTCCTGGCTCTGCACTCAGAAATCACTCCTGACTGACTTGGGGATCATATTAGATGATAGGGGATTGAAGCTGGTCAGTTATGGATAGGCTGCTTGCAAGGCAAATGCCCTACAACTGTGCTATTGCTGTGGCCCCATCAATTCATATTTTATTAGTTTCTTCCTAGACATTATTTTAAGTTAGATTAGCTTTCCAAGGACATTTAGGAGAGATATAATTCTAAAGTTCATACCTAAGTCTAAGAGAAATAAGGTGCCAAAGTATTCACTCTGCTCTGTCCAAACCTTCAAATTGAAGTAAAAAGATACTCAAGTTCTGATTTACAGACCTCAATGCAACTTAGACCAAAAGTCAGTTTTGATTGAATTTAAAGAAGTCAGCAGAGTAATAAAAAAGTGAGGTGGATGGGGCCATAATACAGTGGGACTTGATCCCTGGCACTATATCATTGTGGTGCCCTGAAAACCATAAAAAGTCACCTCTTATCACAAAGTCAGGAGTAAGCCTGGACCAGGTTATTTGGCCCATTCCCCCACATAAAATAAAAAGAAGAAAAAAAAGAAAATATAGATGGAATTTTATTTCTGGATGTTCTGAGGTAGTTTGCTTAATTTTAGCTCCTTCCAAAACGTGGGTGAGTCAAAGAAGAGGAAAAACCTGTATACACCAAGCACTGACTCTCAACAGTTTCTAGGCTCTGCTTTGCTTATGTAGACACAGTTAACTCCAAGATGTTCCATAAGACTTCATGGAAATTGCAAGATCAATTTCTGTATGAGGGAAGGAATCAGAATTTCGTTGCTAAGTATACAACACAAAGACTACAGTAGAAATTATAAGACTGAATATTTTTTTAATGTATGGAGAGAAGGCTGAGTATAGACACTCCCACAGAAACTCCTTGTCCCCTGTGCAGCTCCAAGATGTGGATTTAATGTTGTGATAGATACTTCTCTTCAACCAGTGGCAGTGTGAAGGTAGTTTCTGGAGAACACACATAGCAGGAGACTGTTAACTGACTATACTCCCGGGAGGAAAGGGAATAATCTTCATTTCTGAATATGAGACCACAGTGGCTCACCACACCATCTATTAAAGACACTTCTACAGTTAACAAAATTAAAGTAATTCTTTACTATTATCTAATGTTCTTTATATAAGAGTCACAATGGAAACTGTGATGGTAGGTTAAAGTCTGTAAGATCATGTCACACTGAATTTAAAATATGCAAGTGAATAGCCTGACTCTAATATGCATCATTGCTCAAATTTATCTGAACACCTAACCTGTCCCAAGATTTGCTCTTGTTTTAATTTTTATCATGCACCAACATCCTCCAAATTATGTACTGGAGTATTTAATCAATGGGGGAAGGATACAGTGTTTACGTTATACCATTTGGGAATAGCTAAAACCAAAGCAACCTTGCATAATATAAGAACTCGGTGCTTGGAACAGCACCATAACCACAGGGAATTGCAGGAATACAAGCTACTAGATGTCATGTTTCCTTCTAAGGCAATTATAAACTATGTGACTATCCAAATATATTTTAGAATGGGACTTATGCTTAAAGTATAATGTACTTTATTATACTGAAAGCTTGTAGGGTTCTGGCACCAGGTTCCCTGATGAGGCTGATGCAAGGGTGGGTAAAGGTCTCTTCCAGCCCGTGGCCTCCAAGCAATACTCGGGAAAGAGAAGGAAAACTGTGAGTCACAGATCACTCACAGGGAAGCATTGTCAGAGCAATAGACTTCATTTATTGAAGATAGGAATAAGGCTTCTAAGGGTAAACTTTAGATGGGAAACAGTATATGGGTAATACAGTTTAGACATTACAGCAACAAGATGGTATACAAAGGAAACAGTCACAAGGTACATGGCATCGATAATTTGGATGGTATACAGAGAAAACAATCACAAGGTACATGAGCAAATTAATGATAATCTGGATGATACGCAAAGATAACAGCTACAATGCCCATGGCATCAGTAAATCAGGAAGCATGTAAAGAAAGCATAGCAATGCCCATAAAATCATTAAATCAGGAAACATGTAAAGATAGTGGTTGCAATGCTTGTGCATGATTAGCCTAGACAGGTTGTATTTAAATAGATATTTTCTTTTATATTCAAGGACAGCTTGCAGAAATCTTATTTCCTGGCCCCTTTTCCTACAGAAAGCCTTAACATGGCTTTTTGATAGGGTCATTTTCATAGAATGTCTGCACTGTGTCAGGGTGACAGAAAATATAGTAACTGATGGAGAGGGTCTATAGAGGTTGTGAAGTTAATTTTAAGATACTACAAAACCTCATTTATAACTTCTACCTCAGTCTTAAGAGGTTGAAGCCAGAGACCAAGAAACTTGGAAGAAGTAATGTTCTAAAGTTTAGTGAAAGGTTCATAAATCAGTAGATTCTAATTGTCTA
Organism: Crocidura indochinensis; assembly: GCA_004027635.1. NCBI lineage: Eukaryota > Metazoa > Chordata > Mammalia > Eulipotyphla > Soricidae > Crocidura > Crocidura indochinensis. The sequence goes on along the minus strand of PVKC010045222.1, from coordinate 5,609 downwards.
TCCAGTAAAGCTGTGCCAATGGCAATGATAAAGGAGATATTCAGTTGGCTTCTCTAGAAACATATGTATCAAAACAATGACAGGAAAGATGACAATGGAAAAACAAATAACACGTATGCAATTGGAGTTTCTCTTTGCTTATGTTATCTAAGAAATAAAAGTTCTCCCAGGCTTTTATTTATTTCTGCTCAAATGTGGCCTCAGTTAATATATATTATAATTATATATATTATAATATATATTATATTAAAATATATATCCCATATATATTATAATATGTATATTATAATATATATCCCATATATATTATAATATATGTTATATTATAATATATATCCCGGATCTATAATCAGATAGGTTAGTTTCCATTTTAATATCTATTTAATATTCAAATTATGAAATCTTTTAAATTACATCTCATTCATAAGAACACTCAAAATTTATATATATATATATCAATATATATATATATAAATTTTGAGTGTTCTTTTTTCCCTGAGAGGTGAAGAAATTTTTTTATCAATTAATAAATGAAGAGACTGTAAACAATCTCAGATCATGATAGCAACTCTATTCCAGCTCCATTAGACAATGCTGCAGGGGGTTCATAATCAGGAAAGAATTGAAAAGCAGATGAGGGGGAGTTAACTTTTATAGATACAATTAGCACGGAATTTCTCTTAGTTTGGTGAATTAAGGTGTTGCGTCTTTTTCTTGGAGGTGAGACAGACACTAAACTTCTGTGAAAAGGTATGTGATCTAAAGGAGTGCTTAACTTTCTAGTCTGGGAGAACTTAGTTTCCAAGTATGTGGGTGTTAGTAGGATAGTCTTTTATGAGATGGTCCTTTGTAGAAGGAAATCCTGAACCTAAAATCAGATAGTTTAGATTCTATTTTAATATCTATTTAATATTTAGATTCTGAAATCTATTAAATTCTATCTCCATTTATAAGCAGTGTTTCCCCTCCACGAATTTCAATCAGTTTTTTGATTCATAAAATCAGAGAAAGATTGCTTACATTTTAATAGGATATTTGTGGGGATTAAAAGATTGGTTTTTTTGTTTTTGTCTTTTGTTTGTTTGTTTGTTTTTGGGCCACACCTGGTGATGCTCAGGGGTTACTTCTGGCTCTGAAATCAGAAATCGCTCGCTCCTGGCTCAGGAGACATATAAGAAACTAGGAAATTGAGCTTAGATTCATCCTAGGCTAGTGCTGGCAAGGCAAACACCTTACTGCTCTGCGCTACCACTCAGCCCCTAAATGATGGTTTTTAATGATGGTACTTGGGAAGAACTTTTCAGCTATAAACCACTTAATAAAAATTAATTTTATTTCTCTTATTCCTTGTAAATTAATTCCTTTAAGCACAAGAAATTGTCAGCATTTGAAGCCCAGAATAAGATAGCTAAAGTCATCTAAAATTCTCGCCCTTCCCCATCTTCTCCCTCATCTCATTTATTTGATATTTTATGCAACTTGGACTGCTAAAGGTCAATTATGTACTCTACTAAGTATTTTATATATGGCATTCAAGGCTCTGAAGGTTTCATGCTTAATTAACTTACTTTTATTCAACATTATTTTATTCAGTTGTGTTTAATAATAGAAGCTACATTTTCCTGGGTTTTCACATGGGACAGTTACATATTTGACAGATAACAATTTTAAGAGACTGGCTGCATTTGTGATGGTGACTTTGAGTCTTCGGTTGAGTAAACCATCAGAGTTTACAGAGCTATAAAATGATTGTGAGCATTCAAACCAGTTGTTTGCAACAACAAAGTATGGTACAATTTTGGGTAACAAAAAGTTTGTGTTAAAGACTCTTGATCTGGGTAGGCTAGAAATACTTGAGTCCAACGAAAATGAGAAATTGGCAATTGGAAAATCTGGTTGAGTTTTAGGCATCGTTTTTATATACTAGTGGCCTCAGGGATCCATATAAGATGCCAGGAATTTAACCCAGATAGGTATCATACATAGAATGTGCCCTACTCGTACAATCTTTCTGGCACCTTATATGATTTTTTATGTACTTCCTTGGTATTCAATGATAACAAGTCATGAACCACACTAAATAAGCAAAGATCTATTCACAAACATTAGGAGCTATAGGCTCAAATTCTTTCACTTCTGAAGAGAAGTTAAAAGTGAGAGCATTAAAAAATCTGGAATACAGTTATTTATATCTCAAGTCTGCCAAATGCTTTGCCAATGCACAGCTTAATTTCAGGTTTACCTTAAAATGTCTCTTCTGAAAGGTAAAAGCTGGGTAACAAGCCCGGAGATAAAAATAAACAGAGGATTTATACAAAGGGAATAGACAAAGCAAGAATACAAAGAGCATGTGGGAGAAAACTCAATTTGGAGCAATCTGTGCATTTTAATGTGAGTGGGAACTTTGCCTCCAGTTATGAACCTAGGGCCAACATTCGTGCTTCCTTTTCTAAATGGATTAAACCTTAAAAAATCGCATCTTACTATAATATGCTAGCTAATCAAAGTGAACCGTGGGTGCCTGGCCTCACAATCAAGAAGGAAACTTCCTGTTATAGCTGAAGACTTCTAAAAGCTACCTAAGGCAAAATCATGTTGAAAGAATTTCCCAGCTGATGAATTCTTTTCTCTGGTTCTATAACTATACAAGTTATATTAATTTCACTTAGGCAGTAATGTGTGTGTCTTCACATAGTGATCATAATATCAGACAACTAGAATTTTCTAGGTTCCTTTAACATTATTATTTTTATTAAAAAGGATTGAATAAAGATAAAAGGAACTAATGGTAATGTGGGAATAAGATTATATGCTATGATTTTTATTTGGTCACTATTTTGTTAAGTAAATGAGAATAACTGAGAATCAGGCTCTGTCCTAGATGCAAGACTCAGGTGAATCTAATTCTGCACTTGCTTTTTAAAACTTATTTACCAAAGGTGGAAGACAGAATTAAATATTATTACCTTAATAATAATCCATATTACAAAAATTAATTAGAGTGAGAGGATCCAAAGCAGTTTTTGTTTATTTGTTTGTTTTGGTTTTGGGGATACACTCAGCAGTGATCAGTGGTTATTCCTGACTCTGAGCTTAGAAATGCTCCTGGCAGACTTGGGGGACCATATGGGATGCAGGGATCAAACCCTAGGGTCAGCCACATGCAAGGTAAATACCCTACTTCTGTACTATCACTGTAGCCCTACAAAGAGGATATTGAGTGTTATCTTGTATTTGTTGAAGAGAAACTCTCTAAGAGGTTAATATTTGAAAAAAGTCCTAAAGGATGGGGAACAACATCTAGGTATATTCTAGGAAGAGGGAACCTTACATGACCTTGAGTCAGGAGTATTCTTACTTACTGGGTGAACTATTTAGCAGGCCAGGATGGTTGGAGGGAAATAAGCAATGAAAGCAAGAATGACAGATAAGATGTATACTAGAGAGAAAGTTGGAGGCCAGATTCCAGAGGCTTGACAGAATTAATAAAACCCAATTTGTTGATGTATAATATAAAGTTGCTGGAGGGTTGAATAAAATGTGGTTTGGTGTGATTTATGACTTAGAAAAATCAGTCCAATTGTTTCATAGTAAATAGAAAATGAAGAATAAGAGTAGAAACAGATTAGCTTTCGGTTTCATCAAATTAGTTTCCAAAGATCTATCCCCATTGTTTGGTTTATTTTTTTCTCTAAATTAAAAAAAATCATTACCCATTGTCATTGATTTTCAAAAATATGACTACATTTAGATATGACTTTCTTTATATTTATTTTGTTTGAGATTTGTTGAATTGCCTGGATTTGTACCTCAATGTTTCCTTCAAATTTGGGAAATTTCATATTTTTTTGTTTGTTTTGTTTTTTGTTTTTGGGTCACACCCGGCAGTGCTCAGGGGTTACTCCTGGCTCCATGCTCAGAAATTGCTCCTGGCAGGCACAGGGGACCATATGGGGCACCAGGATTCGAACCGATGACCTTTTGCATGAAAGGCTTACCTCCATGCTATCTCCCGGGCCCCAAATTTCGTATTTTTGACAGCTGTTTTTTTCATTTTTTTCTCCCTTCTTCTCAGCAACCCAATTAAATGCACAGTGTTTGATATTTTCCACTGTACTCAGAATTTTATATTATATATAATTATTATTTTATATTATATATAATGATTATATAATGGTATATATAATGATTATGTATAATGATTCAGATTTATAGTTTTTATTGATGACTAAAAGTAACTTATTTTATATTGCTCTTGTCCTCTTTGTTGAATTTTATTTTAAATGTGTTGCTATTGGGGCTATAGAGATAAAACAGTGGATAGGAGGCTTGCTTTCATACATCTCAACCAGATTATATTCTTGGCATCCACAGAAAGTATTCTTGAGTGAAGATCTAGGAATATATCCTGAGCACTGACTGGTTTGGCCCAAAGGCAAAAAATATTGTGCTATTACATTCTAGAATTTCCCTTTGTTTATCAGCTTTATTTTTTCTTTCTGTTTTGGTCTAATATCCTACCTATCCTTTTCTATTATTGGATCATCTTATTCAATAAGTTCTTAAATAAATTTGAGCTACATTAAAGTAAAAATATGATTACCATTTTCTTCTCTTAGTCCTTCATTTTTTATTTATATGATTTTGCCTTTTTAAAAAATTAGAAAATTATTTTAGAGGCATTTTAAACTTCCAAAAAATTGAGAAGGGGTCAAGATTTCTCATGTAAGCTCTGTTTTCCACACATGTGTAAAATTCCTGTTATCTACACCCTGATAGTGTAATACATGTGTTGTAATTTTAGTCTCCTTTAACACAGCAAGAGTGCCCTCAAATTTAGTTTTCTTAAACACTGATTTTTGGTGTAGCATATGCTATGTTATTACACAATATTGCACAATCATAAGGGCATATATTTATCATTATAGTTTTATATAGAGGATATTTTTTGCTTTACATCTTTTGCTTCTGCTTCTTCATCTCTTTTACATCATTCTTTGCAAACATTTTTCCCCACTCCGGTCTTTTTAGGTTTTCCTTTTCCAGAGTACTATAAGGATAAACTTACAGAACGCGTAGCTTTTTCAGATGGTCTCCTTTCACATAGTACCATGCATGGAGGAGAAGCCATGTCTTTTTATGCCTTTATGCATCTTGAATACCTCTAGAAATTGTCTGAATGGGCCATAGTTTACAGAATTTATTCACATAATGAAGGTCATCTTCGTTGCTTCCAGATTTTCGCAATTAAGAATAACGTTGCTGAAAATGCTCATGTATAGTTTTTTGTTTTTGTTTATACAAAAGTTTTCAACACTTGGTATATTCCAAGTAATGTTATTGCTGACCATATGGTAAGAATATATCTGATACTTTAAAAACAAGAGAAATCTGGTGGGTTTCAAAGTGATTGTATCATTTTGAATATCCTATAGAAATGGTTGAAAGCAGCTGCTCAGTTTTCTCTGGTACTTTCATTCTGGATTTTTATCACCATTATTTTACTCAGCATTTTTTTGTGCTAAATATTGAGTCATTTAGCTTGTAGAATTACCCACATTCTATAGTTGTCTATGTGCTATATAGAATTAAAATTTTCTTTTTTTTTT
>PVKC010045221.1:0-11455 GCA_004027635.1 Crocidura indochinensis | reverse complement strand
CATCCACGTATAGGAAAACTTCATGACTTCATCTCTCCTGACGGCTGCATAATATTCCATTGTGTATATGTACCACAGTTTCTTTAGCCATTCGTCTGTTGAAGGGCATCTTGGTTGTTTCCAGAGCCTGGATATTGTGAATAGTGCTGCAACAAATATAGGTGTGAGGAAGGGGTTTTTGTATTGAATATTTGTGTTCTTAGGGTATATCCCTAGGAGTGGAATAGCTGGGTCGAATGGGAGATACCACCTCACACCACAGAGATTGGCCCACATCACAAAGAACGAGAATAATCAGTGCTGGCAGGGATGTGGAGAGAAAGGAACTCTTATCCACTGCTGGTGGGAATGCTGTCTAGTCCAACCTCTATGGAAAGCAATATGGAGGTTCCTCCAAAATCTGGAAATTGAGCTCCCATTCGACTTTTGCTTTTCTTATAACCTTTTTGAGCCTGAAGTATGTTTTTTGATATGAGTATGGACATCCTAGCATTTGGGGAGTTGTTTGCTTGAAATATTGTCTTATAAACTTTGGACAGATCAGATAGCACCACCTTAGGACTACATGTCTTAGCCTTTGCCTCAACTCACTGTGAATTTGCATCCTTTAGCATCTACTTTCATGATAAACACACAGTAAAACTGCTGAAATAGAAAGAAATGGATAGATACAGTATTATTTATCTAATGCACACCAATGTGTTAACAAATGGCCGAAGTTATACAAAAAACAGATCGTTGAGTGTGCTAAAATGTGCCAGTATTGGGATCCTTGGGAGAGGAAGGTGTGCATTGAATATGTGTGTAATTCACAAAAACTATTAATTAAAATGAAATATTGACATAAAAACAAACACAGACTTTGGTCTAATGCCATGCACAACAATCTAATCAAAAAGATTACAGACCTTGATATCAGACCCAGAACCATAAGGTATATAAAAGAACACATAGGTAAACCACTCCATGACATTGAGAGTAAAAGCATCTTTAAAGAGGAAACTACCTGTCTAAACAAGTAGAAGCAGATATAAACAAATGGGACTATATTAAACTGAGTAGCCTCTGCACCTCAAAGGAAATAGTGAGTAGGACACAAATGCCACCCATGGAATGAGAGAAACTATTCACCCAATACCCATCAGATAAGGGATTAATATCTAAGATACTCAGGTACTGACAGAACTTACAAGAATAAACCATCTAACCCCATCAAAAAGTTGGGAGAGGGGCTGGAGAGATAGTGTGGAGGTAGGGCATTTGCCTTGCATGCAGAAGGATGATAGTTCAAATCCCAGCATCCATATGGTCCCCCGAGGCTGCCAGGTATGATATCTGAGTAGAGCCAGGAGTAACCCTTGAGCACTACTGGGTGTGACCCCCAACCCCCTAGAAAATAAGTTGGGAGAAAAATGAACAGACTCCCTCAAAAAAGAAATAGAAATAGAAATGACCAAAAGGTATATGAAAAAAAAATGCTCTACATCACTAATCATCAAGAGATGCAAATAAAAATAACAATGAAACTTCTGAGGCCACAGAGACTGCACCAATCACAAAGAACAAGAACAATCAGTGCTGGTGAGGATGTGAGGAGAAAGAATTTCTCATTCATGCTGGTGGGAATTTTGTCTAGTTTAGCCTTTCTTTGAGGAATGGAGATTCCTCAAAAAAATGAAAATCGAGCTCCCATATAATCCAGAAATACCACTCGTAGGAATATATAAACAATACAAAAATGTCCTCTGGACTCCTATGTTCATTGCAGCGCTATTTACAATAGCCAGAATCTGGAAACAACCCAGGAGCCCAACAGCAGATGAGTGGCTAAAGGAACTGTGGTACATATACACCATTTTGTATATGTTGTTAGGAAAAAATAAATTCATAAAATTTGCTTATACATGGATGGACCAGATTATTATGCTGAGTGAAATGAGTCTGATGGAGAGAGGTAAACACATCATGATCTCGCTCATCTGTGGGATTTAAAAAAATAAAAGACATTGTTGTAATAATATCCAGAGACAATAGAGATGAGGTCTGGAAGGACAGAACCATGATATGATGCTTTCTACAAAGAGTGGTGAGTACAGTTAGAGAAACAACTATCATGAGGATGGTACCGAGAGAAGTAGAATGCCTAGCTCAAAGACAGGAAGGAAGTGGGAGAGGATTGTGAAGGGTCATTGGTGATGGGATGGTTTCCCTGGTGAAGGGGAATGTACATTTTATAACTGAAACACAACTACATACATGTTTGTAACATGTCTTTAAATAAAGATTTTATTAGAAAAAATGGAATATTCTAGGAAGGTAAAAAATAAAAAATACATAAGAAACATTACGTTATATTTCGGCTTTGAAAACCACGTGGTTCTGAGGATTGAGACATTGGACACATACAATGGCTAATCTAATATACTAATAACTAATACTAACATTCTAAGTGTTAAAATAAATAAATAAATAATATAATAATAAATAAATAAATCTCAAGGTACTCATTTATTTTATTCATTTGTTTGACCCTTAATATTTCCATTTCTCTTTTTTATTTTTATTTATGTATTTATTGGTTTGTGGACCACACTAGGTGGCACTTAGGGATAACTTTTGACACTACTTTCAGAAATCACTTCTGGAAGTCTTGGCAGACGATAGGGGATGCAGGGAATCAAATCTGAGTTGGCCACGTGCAAGGCAAATGCCCTACTCATTAAGCTACTGCTCGGGCCCCTATATTTTCTACATTAAGAAAACTATTGCTAATATTTTGATAAGACAGAATTAAACCTTTACACCAGAATAGAACACATTGACATGTTTGTTGAGCACCTCCAATCAAGACCTTTTTTCCTTTTTTTTTAATTTTCGTTGACCAAGGTGGTATTTTCATCTATTACTGTAGTGTATTGTTTTTATGGTCCACAGATTTTCTAGAACTTGAACCTAGGTATTTCATTTATTTTTACCTAGTCAAAATGGTAATGTATTCATAATTTCCATTTTCAAACATTTATTTTTAGTATATTATAATAATACTTTGGTTTGTATATTTATTCAGTATTCTGAAGTCTTGCTGAACTTTATCATTACTTCTAGGAATTTCATTTTCTTTCAAAATTTATTTTGAATTTTTTTATTCAACAGTGATTCATCTACAAATAGCAAAAGTATTTTATTTTATCATTTCATATGCTTTTGTTTAATTCTATTGCACTGCCTATAACAATCAGCATAAAAGCAGTCATGAAAGGGAACATTTATTTTTATGTTGTTCTGTGTCTTAGGAGGTTCACATGTTAACTATAATTCTTGGATAACTATCGTTTGCTAACTTAAATAATTTAGCATTTGAGGGTATTTATCATAAGAGATGTTGGAATTTTTAAATTTTTTTCAATATAGCATATTGAATAATAATAATTACAATTCAATATACTAAATATTAATAAATAATATAAATAAAACAAACTAAAATTTAATATACAGAATATCAATAAACAATATGAGCATAATAAATAATATTGACAAATTGATAAATATTAACAAATAATGTAATATGATAATAAAGAATAGACAGTGATACATAAATAATATTGATAAATAATATGAATAACATAATAAATGGTAATGAATGGTGCTGTTTATTAATAAATAATAATATCAATAAATTAATAAGCAGATAAACAATAAATAATATTGGGGCTTTTGTTGCAATGGTTATATGGAAGTTCTATATAGTTATACATACAAAACACAGACTCACCAATATCAATAACATGAGATCTAAGCTGCAATCATTAAACTTGGTATCATTGCCTGTCAGGGTGGGAGGTGGATCTTGTAACGATAGAAAATGCACAATTCTAGTGAAGCAAATTGATAATGGTTGTGGGGTTGGTATTGAAATATGATGTGCTTAAGCTCAATATCAATAACTGTATAACATAGTTCTTTGATTAAAGAAGTTTTTAAAAATTATATGGTCTTAATCTCTTTATCCCATGAAAATTTATATTTAAGTGTTCAGAGGTTACCCTTGCTCTGCACTTAGAAATCACTCCTGGCAGGGTCGGGGGACCATATAGGATGCACGAATAAAACCCAGGTCTGTCTTGGGTGGGCCACATGCAAGGCAAACGCCCTACTGCTGTGCTGGTGCTCCAGCTCCATATTTATAGATTTTTAAAATAAACCTTATTGTAAAGTCTGTTAACATTTATAGCAAAGTTGAAGTTTAAAAAATTTACGAATCCTGTTTCAATATATGAAGTTTTTCCAATATCACAATTCCCTCACATGAGCACTACATTTAATTAATATATCTAAATGGCAAGTCTTTATCAACAAATGTACATGTGGACTAAGACAAATATTGACCATATCAAATAGGATGTATATGCTTTTTAGTCACACAGAATAATTTCACCTTTTTATAAATTCTCTTTTCTCTGCTAATTTATTTGTACCTTCCTTTGAAAAACATGGCACTTTCTATATATCCATACATAATGCTTATTCCAGAAAGTCATATATCTGGAATCAGACATTCTGTAGCTTTTCAGATAAGCTTTTCTCAAGTAATATTATATATTTGTTTCATAGATGCCTTTTTTATTAATATGAGTCTATTTTTAGCATTGGATACTGTTCCACCATCTGATTTTATCACAGTCCTTTTTCACTTACTAAAGTACAGTCCTTTTACTTCCAAGTTTTGCCAGTTATTATTTTTAAAGAGAGAAAATAAAGACTTCATGGCTCACCTTTCACACAAAGCATACCTCCAGCCATTTTCACTCACAGCTTGACAATGTTTATATAGACAAAAACCCAGCAAGAAGCTTCCTGCAGAGTTTGTAAAGGACAGTGAAACATCAACTCAGTAAGGCTTTTGTTTTCTGCACCAATAAAAAGGGCTTCCTACAGGAAGCTGAAACAGGCCCTGGTTATGTGTACTTGTATTGCATTTCTTGCAGGGCCAGCAAGCAAACAAACAAAAATGAAAACTCCCTAATGCAAACTAACTTGTATTTGCTGAGCCAGTTGTAAGACAAATCTCAGTTTTCTGTTTTCACTCACATATTTCAAGTAAACAGTAGGTTGAAAGATAAGCTTAGTTTTTATTTATGTTAGACTTGCTATGCTTAAATGCCTACATGTACAATGGAAATTGGGCTTTTATGATCTTTAGAGATTTTAGCTCTGTGCTGATTTGTTTGTTTCTTTGGGGGCCATACCCAAAGTTATTCTGGCTCTGCACTCAGAAATTATTTCTGGCAGGCTTTGGAGAATATGGAATGCCAGGGAATGAATCGGGGTTGGTTAATACAAAGCAAACATCCTTCCTCTGTGTTATCACTCTGGGCCCCTTGCTCAGGCTTTTTAAGAATTGCACATATGTTGCAGAGTTCTGTGAAAAGGATCAGACTACTGGAAATGCAAAAAAGCTTAGATACTAAGAACGGACCTAAACCATTCTATTGTGTGAAACAAAAACCTCTCTGCACCAAAAAGTCATCTAAGCATAATTGTGCTGAGGAAACAAGACTTAGAGTGCTTGAAAGAAAATTTCTGAAAGGACTATTATTACCAGAAGGGCTTTTTAGTGGTCAACTCAAAATTAAATATATGCCAATTCTCATTATCCTCATTTTAAAAAATGCATAATAAAAATTTTAAAGCTGCTAATCAAGTAATTTTTCAACAAAATATGCAAGTTCCAACTGTGAACTTGATCATATCAACTGGTGAAGTCTACTAATCAGTCATGGTCATCATCTTTAACAAAAATTACTGCTCATATAGAGGAGAGGTTCTATGTGTGTCTGTCAAATATACAGAAGATTTGAATTTGTGAAGACACACACACAGACACAACCAATTTGGCCAACAGATTTCCAATGAAGACTTTTGAAGGCTCAAGCCATAGAAGGATTGGCTTGCCCCCCTCGTCATCTGGCACCAACTCAAAACCCATGCTGAATTACCAACTTTAAATCTAAGTTAATATTACATGATCTCTAGCAAGATGTCAAGGTCTGTAGCCTCAACCAGTGCAATGTCTCCCCTGTCACTTACAGAGACAGAGTTATTATACTGATAGCCTTCTTGCTGGAAGTGAAGTTCAAATTGACTATCTTGGTGACAATTTTGACTCCTAGAGTCTTCCTAGCTTCTTCCTTGACCTCCAACCCTTTCTTCCTCCGTGTCTGCTACCAAGATTGCCATGGTGGTCACTGACTTTTGTTTCTTTTGTCCCTTTGCTCCCTGCCTCCCTGGTGGCATCTCCCAGTGTAGGTCGTTGTTGGAAGCCACTGCTACTTCTACTTCCAATCATCCAGCCTCCAGAGTGTTTGTTTCCTCATCCTCCACCTTGGTTGCTTTAGTTGGAACTACCACGTTGGCCTCTTTTGCCTCCTGGCTCCTGGCCTCACAAGAAATGGTCATCACTGCCCAGGCTTCCTCCTGGCTGCCCAAAGACAACCTAGGGGGCTTTCTGCCTCTCTGTTAGGGTGACATTTCAGGGGTAGCAACTTGAGACTTGATCTCATTGGACCAACCCACTTGGCTGAACACTCTGACCATCATACATGGTTGATAGCATAGGAAGGTCTATTTTGGATGAAGCTACTGCTTCTCCTTAAAATATTGAACAGGTTTTGTCTTGCAGCAGAATATTACTTTTAGGTGATATGACCAAGCACTTTGCTGGTACGCCTTGACTAATTTTTCTGTTCGACTGTTAGCTAAGAGGAACATCCAATAATTTTGGACAGTATTTTAGACAGTAACATCCAAATATTTTCCTAACAGTTTTTTTCTTAATGTCATATTAATATATTAATTGGCAGTGGCTTGGTTAATTGCTTCTATCTTTTCCCAGTGGGTGGGTCCTATTGGATTCTTCAATAAAGGCTTTCCCACATGATTAGGTGGAAACTTTTGCTAATGTTTCCTTTACCTTTTTTTCTTTTCTTTTTTTTTTTATTCATTCGTGCTGAAGAATTTGAACATAGTTATATTATCTGAAAGCTTGGACATTCCTAGAGCAATGCATAGCTTTTCAACTCATGAAAGACCTCATCCCGTCTCCTTTTTAAACTTTTTGGAAGGAGTATTTGCACATAACATCCTGGCAGCTTCAAGTTTTCAGATGGTGTAGGTGAGCAGAAGACAATTATTTTATTTATTTATTTTGGATTTTGAGCCACACCTGGTGACACTCAGAGCTTACTCCTGGTTATGTGCTCATAAATTGCTCCTGGCTTGGGGGACCATCTGGGACACTGTGGATCAAACCAAGTACTGTCCTGCGTCAGCCACATGAAAGACAAATGGCTACCAATGCACTATCACTTCAGTTCCTGTTTTGTTTTGGTTTAGACTAGAGAGTTCTTTTGATGTCCTCTGATGTCAGGGAGACAGAGACAGCTGTCATAGTCCTCTTATGGTCCCACTCACTTCCAGCTGGAATCTTTCTTCTTTATGGAACTACTAGTTGATGTACACTTTCTATAGAAGGAAGCATTCTTAGTCTAGACACCAAACACTTGGGAAGTGGCTCCAGTCTGTGTCAGAGTCTGTAGCATGCAAGAAGCGCAAAGGGTACCAGCTAAAATGTAATAAAATTAAAGCAGCTCAAGAAACATGCTAACAGAATGATGAAAAACATATACAGACTTAGAATACTGAAAGTAGCAATATCAATGTTGGAAAACAAAAAGAATCATCTTTAAGGTTTAGATTTATCGAAAGGGATTCAGCAAGAATGCATTACAGGGGCCAGAGCAGAGAAGCATGCAGTAAGGTGTTTGCTTTGCACACACTAACCTAAGATGGTAGTACATCTTAGTGTACACATTTCAATCCTCTGGTGTCCTATATGGTCCCCAAAGCCAGGAACAATTTCATAGTGCCTAGCCAGAAGTAACCCCTGAGCATCACTGGGTATGTCCCCAAAACAACAACAACAGCAGCAAATAAGAATGCATTACAGACCTAGATATGCATTCAAATTTGAGAAAACAATGCATAACTTCCTTGTTAACTACTCAGGAACTTAAAAGACTCAAAATCCGGTTTCTAAGCAGAAATAAAAAGGCTACTTTAAAACAAGGCAACCTTCTTATGCCTTCAAGAAACAAATTTAAACAGGGCAAACAGACTCTAAGTCAAAACTTTGAAGACAATTATTTAAGTAAACAACATTCTCAAAGAGGCTGTGTGGTCATATTAATATAAAATGGCATAGACTTTTGGGGGAGTGGGATGGTCTCTGGGTCACACTCGGTGGCACTCAGGGTTTCCTTCTGGCTCTGTGCTCAGAAATAGCTTCTGGGGGGCTCAGAGGACCATCTGGAATGCCAGGAATCAAACCTGGGGTCTGTCCTGTGTTGACTGTATGCAAGGCAAATACCCTACCACTGTGCTATCACTCTGGACCTGACACAGACTTCTTAATACAAGTTAGCTTACATAGGGAAGCATTATTTTTGTTTGCTTTCTTGACGTGCAAGAAATTTCCTCGACAAAGAAATACATATGGTCAAAAGTCATATAAAAAAGTGCTCCACATTATTAATCATCAGGGAAATGCAAATCAAAGCAATAATGCCATAACACCTAACTCCACAGACATTGGCACACATCACAAAGTGTAAAGACAACAAGCACTGACAAGAATTTGCAGGGAGAATTTCTTAAGGAAACAAAGCAAGCAAAAATTTTATTAAAGTAAAAAAGTTACAAACGATGTTTATGTATACTTAGAGTTTAGGTAGAGGTATAATTCAATAGCTGTTTTTATTTTTAACTTTCTTGGTTTTGTTTTGCAACTACACTTTGCAGCAATTATTATGTAGATGGCAATAACAAATGATTAAAACATATAACAAGAACAGACAACAATAACACAAACTAAGACTATATTAGTTTCAGATATTAGTTGTACCTGACAAAATTAAATAAATATCATATTTTTCATATCAGAAAATGCACTTATTTTTCTCCAAAGAAGATGGGAGAAAATTTCTGTGCATCTTATGGAGCGAATGGTGCTTGGAACTGAAGCCTGAGAGCAGGGGAGGAGAGCAAAGATTAACCAATGGACCTCTACAGTGTGATGCTCCCTTTATTGTGCAGACATACCACATAGTATGAACAATCAAGTAATTCTGCTATAGTTTACTAAATATTTTAGCACAGCATTTGTTTTAGAATATTTTTTCTTGTTTTCCTTGTCTAAAAACTATGTGTGTCTTATAGAATGAAAAACACGGTATATAAAGGCAATTTAATATACTTCTATATATTCAAGAAGGAAAAAAGATAAAAAATTAGGGACATTCAAAGAGAACAATAAATACAAAAGAAGGTAGTCTAAATTTGGTATTTAGGTATTCTAGCCTGACCTAAATAATTGAGAACATTGGTGCCCACGATGACAGAAAACCTGACAGTTTAGAAGACTGCACGTAGGGTTTAAATTGCAGCCTTCAATCAATGCCTATGTTGTTACAGGTATTTATTTTACCTCTCTATAGTAAAGAAGATAAAAGGTAAACATTGGGACATTCTAAGAGAACTAGAAGTGAAAAGGAAGGTATTATAAATTTGGTATTTAGATATTCTAATCTGATCTAAGTAATATAGAATGTTGTACCTATGAAGATAGAACATTAGAAGACTGTAAAAGGGTTTAAATGTCACCTTAAGTCACTCTATATTATTGTATTCATTTTAATTATTTAATTTTTCATCCTTTCCTAGCTCTTAAAACTGTAGTTGAAAAGTCCAGAGATATCAAGTGCATACAGTATTAGATATGGATAATTGTCACCTCACATAATTTTGTCACTAGATTTAAATGAAATCTACTTGCAGTATGAGAGAGAATAATTTTTAATGTTGTATTATAATGCTGTCAATCTCCAAACCATATATCTCTGTTTTTCCTTCACAAACACATGTGACCTATAAAAGTTACAATCCAGAATTTGTCCAAATATAGAAAGTCATAGGGGGCCGGGCAGTGGCGCTGGAGGTAAGGTACCTGCCTTGCCTGCGCTAGCCTTGGACGGACCGCGGTTTGATCCCCCAGCTCCCATATGGTCTCCCAAGCCAGGAGCGACTTCTGGGTGCATAGCCAGGAGTAACCCCTGAGCATCACTGGGTGTGGCCCAAAAACCAAAAAAAAAAAAAAAAAAAAAAAAAAAAAAAGAAAGTCACGGATGATGGGATAGCATAGCCTTGCATGTGGTCAACATGGGTCTGACCCCGGTTCAAGCTCCAGCTTCCCATATGGTCCCCCAAGCCTGCCAGAAGCAATTTCTGAGTGCAGAACCAGGAGCAACCTCTGAACACGGCCAGGTGTGGCCTAAAACCAAAATGAAACAAGCAAACAAACAAACAAAGAGAGCCATGAATGAATAGAATTCAACAAAAATTTTTCAGAGAATTGTAGCTCCTCAGGAGAAGAAAAAAAAAGAACTATGGCCAGAATGAAAAATTACATCACATCAATGAATATTTTGAACACCATTACTGTGTGCTCAACACTACAGTGATGGATAGATTACAATCTCTTCCAGTTCTTTCAGGCACTATTCCTTAATTCTATAAGAATCTAAAATGATCAGAAATCTCTACACCCATAGACGGTCCTATGGAATAAATGTAGTTAAATGTGTTTGAACTCTGAAAACATACTAAAACAACCAAGCAAAACCTTTGTGGCATGAGCATATCAAAGAAACTGCACTTCAAATTTAGATTTTTTTAATTTAGAGTTAACTTGGCAGATTATGTCATATTCTTTATATATGAATGCTAAGCAAATAAATCAGCACTGTAACTGTAATTAAGAGAATGATTCTCAAGCTAATTATTCATATTTATTCATTCTAAATTAAACTGTGTTGACAGGGAATGATTGAGTACTGATAAAGGCTGTCAGCAAAAAAGGGAATAGGAAATGATCTTAAAATAGTAGAAAATGTCAAGGCTTATAATAAGGAAAAATTGTGTTGGTTCCCAGTCTGAAGACTCTATCAGTTACTTATCTATTTCTCTGATTTAGTATTTCAATAAAGTACTAAATTAAATATAAATGATGTTAAAACATTATTTCATATATCTTGAGAATTAGATTGCATATAGATATTAATGTGTGGTCTACAAGCTTTCTGAAATATTTTATTATATGTTTTGATATGGATTAATTCTGCTTCCACTTCATAGATATAGGATGAAATGACAAATACATCATACAAAACTGTTTCCAATATGGAAAATGTTTGGATTTTTCATGATATCAGCATTCATTAGGCATTCATCTCTAATATTTCCTAAAGAGGGAAGACTCTTTCTTCTATTGATTTCTTTTTTATTGATTTCTTATATTGCTTAGACAGCCTTATATTTCAGTTTTGACCTTTGAGTTGTAAAC
>PVKC010045220.1:0-11456 GCA_004027635.1 Crocidura indochinensis | reverse complement strand
TTTCTCTTTTGTGTCTGAAAATTATTATTGTTGCAGGAATGTCTTTCCTTCTCCTTGAAACCCAAAGATGAGTGATACCATTCTGCATTTTTCTCTCTCTCTCTGACTTATCCGCTCCTTTCTTTTTAACCATTGGCTCTTTCCCATTATTGTTGCAGACTGTTGCGTCTCTAGACATAGTTTCTTCTTCGTGGGTTTCGAGAGCCTTTCACGGGAGAGAGTGGGACATGGAGTAGACGGAGAAAAACGGAATTTATTATAGAAATGAATTACCATAGAGTTACATGGTGTGACCGGTGGTGAGGAGAGGTCCAGAGAGAGCAAGAGAACTTTGAGTTGGCCTTAAATAGCCAGGTTCTTGGGGCATAGCCAGGGAGCAAGGAAAAAGGGATTGAACCAATGCGATCAGAGCTAGAATTAGCATATGAAGTGGCAGGTAGGGAAACCTGATATCTATCAAGGTAGCGGGAGAGATATCACAAAAGGGGAAAAACTCAGCAGGAGACTTTTGGCGCGGTTTTGGGAACTGTAATTTCTTTGAAGAAAAAAGGCCTGATTAATAGAGAGCAGGGTCGTCCACGTGGTGAATAAAACAGAAAAATATCTCCAGCACTCCACACGAAGGATCCATATATGATAGACCTCTAGGCGGGCCTTCTGGTAGATACTTCCTTGAAGAAAAATATTAGACTGGTGTGTGCCTCCCCTAAGTGGGTGGAGGAACACATTATTACTCTCTCATTCCTCTCTTCACACTCACCCAACCCCATTCATCCTCAACATTCTCTTTTCTTTCTCAGTGTGCATTTTTCTCCCTATAAAGGAAGTGCTTTATTTTATCTGTTAACATTGATGTAAAAGCATGTCAGGTCTTAATTTAGAAGATTTGGACTTTCTCATTTCATATTTTAAAATTATTTTCCTCAGCAAGATATTTTTTTAGTCTGCTCCCAATTTTTTATTGAATAATTTCTTTATTTAAACACTGTGATTACAAACATATTTGTAGTTGGGTTTCAGTCATAACAGGAACACTCCTCTTCACCCGTGCAACCTTTCCATCACCAATGCCTCCTACTATTCATCCTCCCGCCTGCAT
This sequence comes from Crocidura indochinensis, assembly GCA_004027635.1. Taxonomy (NCBI): domain Eukaryota; kingdom Metazoa; phylum Chordata; class Mammalia; order Eulipotyphla; family Soricidae; genus Crocidura; species Crocidura indochinensis. The sequence goes on along the minus strand of PVKC010045220.1, from coordinate 10,357 downwards.
TCAAGACAAGTCCTCTACATCCCTCACTAACTGACATTGTTATGATAGTTCTCAGAGTAGTTATTTCTCTAACTGCACTCGCCATTCTTTGTGGTGAGCTTCATATCTTGAGCTGGTCCTTCTAGCCCTAGACTCTGGGAATTATTTCAATGTCTTTAATTTTTCTTAAAACCCAAAGATGAGTGAGTCTCTTCTGTGTCTCTCTCTTCCCCCCTTTGACTAATTTCACTTAGCATAAATTCCATGTGCATCTATATAGGAAAATTTCATGATTTCATCTCTCCTGACAGCTGCATAATATTCCATTTTGTGTATGTACCATAGTTTCTTTAGCTATTTATTTGTTGAAGGGCATCTTGGTTGTTTCCAGAATCTGACTATTATAAATAGTGCTGCAATGAATATAGGTGCGAGGAAGTTGTTTTTGTATTGGATTTTTGTGTTTGTAGGGTATATCTGTAGGAGTGGTATAGCTGGATCAAATGGGAGCTCAATTTCCAGTCTTTTTGAGGAATCTTCATATTGTTTTCCATAAGGGCTGGACTAGGTGACATTCCCATCAACAGTGTATGAAGAGTTCTTTCTCTCCACATCCCCGCCAGCACTGATTGTTCTTGTTCTTTGTGATGTGTGCCAGTCTCTGTGGTGTGAGATGGTACCTCATTGTTATTTTGACTTGCATCTCCCTGATGATTAGTGATGTGGAGCATTTTTCATTTTCCTTTTGGACATTTGTATTTCTTCTTTGAGGAAGTGTCTGTTCATTTCTTCTCCCCATTATTTTTTAAATGACTGAGCCTCTGATTAAACATGGAATCTTGACTGGCAGGGGGGTGGATACTTTTCACACTGCAAATATAAATAGTTGCAAAAGCTATGTAAATTTCTATGGAATGGCCATAATACCAAATAATCAATGAGCTTGAAGAGGTCTATAGTATAAAGGAACCTAACCTAAAGTACTGGAAAAAACTGGAAGGGAACCAACAGGTCAAATTCTCTGGAGTCTTTTGGGCTGACTGATCTTTAGTTCCTTGAACTACCTTAACAGTTCCTCTTTAAACTCCTTTTTATTTATTTGTTTGTTTGTTTTTTTTGGCCACACCTAGTGATGCTCAGGGGTTACTCTTGGCTATGCACTCAGAAATCTCTCCTGGCTTGGGGGACCATATGGAATGCTGGGGGATCGAACCTCGGTCCATCCTAATTCAAGAGCCTATATAGGTGGCTAATGTTAGTTGAGTGTTCAGAACTATTGTATTCAGTTTCTAATTGTGATGGGACTCTGCATTGTTTTTTCATTGACATATTTGTAGTGTGGTGATGCTTTTTATGTTTTGTGGTGGTTTAATGTGTTCTCTTGATGAGAAGAAATGAACAGCTACACAGTGAATTGGAGCAGTTTGTACTCTTGCCTAGGCTCACTCCTCTCAGTTCAGTTCAAAATGTAGCTTTAGTCCAAACTCTATAAGCTCCTGTCACTCTAGCCACTTGGGCTCATTCGCCTAAGTTCAGTTCCAAATGCCCAGCTTCTATGATAAACAACTATGTAAAAGCTGAGATTTCGCTAACAAGAACAACTACAAGAAATGGAGGGCAGAGGCTCACATAAAGATGAATTAACACCCACTGCTTGTGACCCCCATATTTCAACATTTTACATCTCTCAGTTTATCTCTGGGTGGACACTTAAAGGGCAGCTAAGCAGATTAGCCAGGATGAGTAAGAACTTTTCACGATCATCATAGTTGGGATTTAATGAACTAAATAGAAATGCATTAAAAAGAAAAACCATTATCTGTTCATGAAAGAATTCAAAATGTTAAGGATTGGTAACACTGAGATTTCTATAGAAGCACTTTGGTTTTAGAACCATAACATTCAATCTTCATTCATGTCAGCTGCAAAATATGGATTCAGTCTAAATAGACTTTTTTTGCAGTATCTTACAAGGGAGTTCTGGAGAATGTTTGGGTTAAATAGCACTTTATAGAACAGAAGAAGTTTCCACTACTGTCTCTCATCTTTTACTACTTATTCAATTATATACTGTCATATATATAGATACTGTAATATATATATACTATAATATACAGATTGACTATAATAATGTGGATCTTTCCCCCAATTAAATAATATTGTGATTAAAGAAAATTGGTCTGAGCCATAAAATAAAAACTTTCATCTTTAATATTGAAGTTAGCATTCTTAAGATTGATCCTCACTCTGAGGACTTCAAGGGAAATCTCTCCTGTGCCTGTCTGTGTTTCTTGAATACCTGAAGGTCTCCTCAGAGGCCTAGGGAGCACACCCTCAAAAAACAGTCAACTAGTGGCAGCAGAAGAGAGCAGCTGCTCCACTTTGCGGCTTCACACTCTTTCTAACAAATGAACCCCACCACAACATGCTGGAAAAACCACACTAGAAGCATGACAATGGGGAAACCTCGCAGGCAAACAACATGCACAGAGAATGAAGATGATAGCTCGGATGACCTAAAAAATTCCAACCATCTGATTAACCTCTCGGATAAGGAGTTTAGAATAGCAATATGGAAGATGTTTGTAGAACTTAAAGGAAGCATAGATCGATCTGAACAGAACACAAAGAAATCAGAAATCTTCAAACTGAAATAACAGATCTGAAAAACACGGTAGCTCAACTGAAAAACTTAGTGGATGGCCTTGCCAGCAGGCTAACAGCAGTGGAGAATAGAATCAACATGCTGAAAGATGAGATGCAGAAAAACTCAACACAGCAGAAGAAATTGGAAAAGAACCTTAAAACAATCCGGCAATGGAAAAAGTACTCAAGGAATGTGAACAGATGAAAATAGAAATCTTTGATAAACTCAACAGAAACAACATAAGAATCATTGGACTCCCAGAGATTCAGGTAGGAGATCTCCAGGAAGAATCAACTGTCAAAGACATCATTAAAGAGAAACTCCCAGAGTTAAAGACTACATGCAATCAAATCCTGCATGCCCAAAGAGTACCAGCTAAAAGAGACCCAAAGAAAAACACCCAAGACACATCCTCATTACAATGACAAATCCCACAGATAGAGATAGAATACTGAAAGCAGCAAGATCAAAAAGGGAAATTACATTCAAAGGAGCATCCTTAAGACTTACAGCAGACATGTCACAAGAAACTCTCAAGGCCAGAAGACAGTGGTGGGATATTGTGATAAGACTGAATGAAGTGAATGCCTCACCGAGAATACTGCACCCAGCCCGACTCACATTCAGATTTGAAGGAAGAATACATAGCTTCACGGATAAAAAACAACTTAGAAACTTCACAGATGAAAAACTAGCCTTAAAGGAAAAACTGACAGGTCTAATTAAGACAAGAGAGACCAGCAAACACAGCAAACTTATCTACAAAGATGACATTAAATCCTATGACAATCATCTCCTCAATGTCAATGGACTAAATTTACCAATTAAAAGACACAGAGTGGCAAAATGGGTCAAAAAGATGAATCCAACCTTCTGCTGCCTACAAGAAAAACACCTGAATAGTCAGAACAGACTCAAAATCAAAGGCTGGAGGAAAATCATTCAAGCAAACAACACCCTCTAAGAAATTATATTAAATTATATTTAAATAATTATATAATATATGCTTATATTATATGTTTATTGTATATAAATAAACACAATACAATAAATTAAATTAATAAACACCCTGAAATGAGTGATTTTAGACAACAAATTAAGGACTGGAGCAGTGGCGCAGTGGTAGGACATTTGCCTGGCACGTGGCTGATTTAGAACAGACCACAATTCTATCCCCTGACGTTCCATATGGTCCCCCAAGCCAGGAGCGATTTCTGAGCAAATAACCAGGAGTAACTTCTGAGCATTACCAGTGTGGCCCAAAAACAAAAACAAAACAAAGCAGAATAAAACAAAAACCCCACAACAAATTAAATTTTCTATTATTCTGGCTGCTAGACATTTGAAATTAAGGTGTTAGAAGACAGTGCAAGATTCTTTTTATTTATTCTAACTACATTGTTCTTATTTTTTGATTATGTGGCAAAGGTTCTCAACTTATTTCTAGCTCTGTACTCAGCACTTCTAGGGGTACTCAGGGGACCATATTTGTGCTGGAAAGGAGCCATGGTTGGATATTGCGATACAAGTGCCTTAATTCTGGTCTCTCTGGCATGAGCTCAGATCTTAGTTGTGACAACATTAATTTCAGCCCTAGGTTATCATCCTTCTATGACTATAGCAAATTTTCTCTGTCTCTGTCTCTCTCTGTGTGTCTAATGTATCAGCCAAGAAATACTCTCTTTCTGGCACTTCTTTACCACTGAAGTTTAAGTTTCAATTAAAAGATCTGATGATGTGGTGGTGGTTATTGGGGAATGTGCAGGCTGCATATGGCAATACTCTGGGGACAGTATGGCAATGGAGATAAGAGTGGGGTTAAATTCCTGCAAGGCATGCCCATTAATCCCTGTTTTATCTCTCCAGTCCACCAAATGTACTCTTCTTATAATGTTACTAGTTACATGATATTAAAGACCTATCTCAGTGACCTCAATTTAAATTAATTATAGTAGCAAGTTCCTTTTTCCAAACACAGCCACCTTTATAAATACTAGGTCTTAGTGTTATAAAATAATCTTCTGGGAGAACACAATTCAATACATGGCAGTATATTTACTGTTTATTTTTTTCCAAAAAAAACCAACAACCTGGAATCAGCAGGAAATAAATATAACTATTTGATCAGATTATGATGTTTGAGAAACTCACAGTAGACTGACAGCAAAATAGAGACTCCGAAAAAGTTATGGTGCAATACAATTTGAGTATAAAGGATTGCGGACCAAGGATTTGATGTTGTAATCAAAGTTACAAGGCAGAACATAAACTTACTCAGCTGTCAGAGAAGCAAGTCAAAATGGAGCAGATTACTTTTTCTTCATCTTTTTGTCCCATTTAAACTCTGGATTTAAAAGTACTCACCCATATTGGGAAGGACAACCTATGCTACTGAGTGGTTTCATTCAAATGCTAGTTTCATCTACATGAGCCCTCAAAAACACACCCAGACATTATTTACTTTGGACACCCATGGCAAAGTTAAACTGACAGAAGTTTACCTATCTCAGAATCTGTTATTTCATGATGGACCTGGTTGGAAAAGTAATTTAAGCATTAAAAACTGTTAGCAGAAATTAGGTGACTGTATGTCTGGGGAACATTTTCTGAGTATTCAAGCCTATTCCACTGATCTGAGGGCCTGTCCATGTTCCAATACCATGCTGTTTTGATAACTATTGCTTTGTAGTAAAGTTTAAAATTGGGGAAAGTAATTCCTCTCATGTTCTTTTTTCCCAATGATTGCTTTCGCTATTCTAGGGTGTTTATTGTTCCAAATAAATTTCAAAAGTGCCTGATCCACTTCTTTGAAGAATGTCATGGGGATCTTTAGAGGAATCGCATTAAATCTGTATAATGCCTTGGGTAGTATTGCCATTTTGATGATGTTAATCCTGCCAATCCATGAGCAGGGTATATGTTTCTAATTTTTGATAAAGGAGCAAGAAATCCTAAATGGAGCAAAGAAAGCCTCTTCAACAAGTGGTGTTGGCACAACTGGCTAGCCACTTGCAAAAAAATTGAACTTAGACCCCCAGCTAACATCATGTATGAAGATAAAACCCAAATGAATGAAAGACCTTGATATCAGACCTGAAACCATAAAATACATAGAACAATACATAGGCAAAACACTCCAGTGTTGGACTAGAAAGTTTAAACCCGGGGCTGATATATCCAGCCATGAGCTGTGGGGGGAGGCCTTGGCAATAAATGATTCAAACAAATAGGTTTGGGGGTCAAAAGGTTTGGCCAAAAGAGCCTAATTCTCCCTCGTTTGATCTCTCTCTCCTCTCTGTCTCTTTCTCTGTCTCCCTGTATGTGTCTTCTCTTCTTTCCCTGTCTCTTTCTTCTTCCCCTTGTCTCTGTCTTCTCTAAATCCACTTGCATCTTCTTCTTATTCTCTAGAAATCTCTCTTTCTCTCTTAGCTCCTGTCTCTGGGCTCCTGTCTCAGATCTTCCTTCTCCCGGCTCTCTAGCTAGCTCGCCCTGTCTCTCCCTTTCCGTCTCTCCCCTCCCCCCTTTTATCCTTTCTCTCCAACTGTCACTCTCCAACTGTCACTGTCCAACTGTCTCCTTTGGCCTCCCCTTCAAACTTTTTTATTTATTAATACAAAATAAATACAATACATAAAATAAATATGAAATACTCTACAATTCCCCCTTTTAGTAAACATCAATAATAAACAATGCAACAATATATATGACTGACAGATTCTAAGCAAAACCTTCATGAAAAATAAATACAATACATAACATAAATACCTTTATGCAATATAAATCCAAGATATAATACATTCCTTACAATACATATTAACCCTCAATATCAATTGCAAAACAATAATAACACTCAACCTTAACACCACTAAAAAATAATTTTTAAAGCAGAATCGAGTAAAAGCATCACCGTACAACCAAGTTACTAACTTAAAATTGTTATGCCATAAAAAATTCCTAAAAGCAACAATTAAGATGGGGTAACACAATACTCACCATAGGCAACAGAAGACTAATATTAAATATAACTCAAATGTTTACACTCAGAATAAAAATGTAAAAGGTGACAGTCCTTCTAAGTCCAATGCAAGTCTGCAATGATGAAGGATATGGGACTCTGAGTAATTCATTCATGGAAACTAGAGAAGTCTGGTAAATCCACCATAGTCCATCCCGCTCGACGCCGACGCCCACGCCAACGCCTAGCCCGGACTCCACCAGCTCTACCTCGTCCAGGTTCAGGTTGTTATCCCGTCTTCGTCGTCCTTCTCGGTGCCGCTCTCCTTCTTGTTGCACTCCTCGTCCTCATCAAACTTGTCATTGTCGCCCTTATCTGAGTCCATGGTGCGCGCACTCGATGGCAGCGGGTAAATGATGCATAGATGCCCGAGGCCCAGGTCTCGGCCCTGGCTTCCACCATGCTGGCTGGCCCCGGGCACTGCTGTTGAGCCCTCATAGATCCTTGAGAAGTATAAAACAGGATATATGCTGCTGTGGATTTTACAGATGTAGTAGGAATTTTCTTAGTCTTCTTGTCATCAAAATTGATCCAGTATTGTTCTTTGGCAATTTTACAATACGAAGTATAATGTCCAAAGTAAACCTGACCAAAATGATTTGATACTGCTGATAAGTTGTATTTTTTAATCTTGTTATTTCCCTGAGTGAATTCTGTTAAATTGAGGTCTTTTAAAGGAAAATCCACATAAGTATGTAGTTTTTTTATTTGTTTTCCATCAAAAGCAAAACATTTCAAATGAATTATTAATACTGGATGCAATTTCCATAAGTATGTTTTCTTTAAAAAATCTCTTTTAATGTTGCAGCATGTTTTAATTCTTTAATATAGATAAATCTTCTTGGGCTGGGCCTGGGAGAGTTAAATTTGATGAATTTTCTTCTGATTTGGACGGGCCTGGGGATTGGCCCTGTATGCGTTTCCCTGCATTGTGAATGTGGGTCTTGAAAGAGCAGAATTTAAAACAAAACAATTCTTCTTGATATGTCCCTGTTTTCCACAGTGGTAACAGGTGAATTGTCTCCTAGGGTTTGTGTTAACACCTCTCCCTCTGTTATTATTAGAGAGATTTCCATATCTGCAATTTTTTGCCCAGTGACGACCCTTTTTACATTTAGGACAGAGACCTGGCTTTCAAGAGGTGTTTTGTCCCTGGAGGTGGAAAGGCACTGCTCCCTTAGCAATCGCAAAAGTTCGTACCGGATCCAGGTTTGCCAATGAATGAGGCATATTATAAACATTCCTACATGCATATAAAAATTCATTTAAATCAGCTCTTTCCTGCAAGGGAGCCAATATCATTTTGCAGGCTGCATTTGCATTATGATACGTCAAACATCTTTCTAAAAATTTCCTCATCTCCTCATTTTTTATTGTATTTTAAGAGCATCTTCTAATTTTGCCACAAATTCTACATAAGGCTCATTGGGACCTCGGGTAATTCTTAAAAAAGTACCCTCTCGAGCCGGGAGGTGGTGCAGGAGGTAAGGTACCTCCTGCCTTGCCTGCGCTAGCCTAGGACAGACCACGGTTCGATCCCCCGGTTCCCATATGGTCCTCCATGCCTGCCAGGAGTGACTTCTGAGCGTGTAGCCAGGAGTAACCCCTGAGCGTCACTGGGTGTGGCCCAAAAACCAAAAAAAAAAAAAAGTACCCTCTCCAATGCTGTTAGTATCAATTTTCTCCCATGATGACAATGCAAGGTCTTTAATTATTTTTGAAATTTCCTTAGGTAAAGCAGCTTGTGCCTGAACATCTGCATATTCATTTTCTCCCATCAATAGTTCATATGAGAGACTAACCCCTGCTACTCTTTTTTTAGTTCCATCTGGACTTTACAATTTGTTTTTCACACCCTCTGCATATAACATTTCCCATTCAGTTCGTTGTTTTGATGGCAGGCATATTTCAGTCAGTTTTTTGAAATCATTTAACGTCCAAATTGCTTTTTGACACCATATTTTTAATATTTCCAGACAGTATGGAGAGGCCGCCCCAAAATCCTTACTCGCCTTTTTAACTCTTTCAACATCCTCAATTTCAAGGGGTTGATATGTTGTTACATACACTGTCTGTAATGGAGCAGAAGTGCCCTGCACAGTGCTTTGAGGCCTAAGGTTTGGATTACTAGAAGGTTGTTCATCATCCGAGTTGCTACTATCATATGAGTCCATCCCATGAACAGACTCAGGACTCTGTTGTGTGCTTTTGCATTGGGGGTTCATCATTAGTGTCAATATTTTGATCTAGATTCTGAGGGTCCAAATTATGCTTCCGGTTTGATTTTTTACTCAGAAAAATGCTTATATTTTTTATGTTTGTGGTAGATTCATCAGCCCGTACCTTGGTCTGTACTTTGGTAGGACAGACATTTCTATTGTTCATACTTGTTTTCTTTTCAGAATTTCCACACTGTCTCTGTCCAACCCACCATCCAATTCCCAGACACATCAAAGCCATATTAGTCAGCAGAGAAAGTCCACAAACTATGAACACTGGAGGCACAGGCAATGCAATTGTTGGGATAGAAATTTTGGACTGGGGCCCGGGAGATAGCATGGAGGTAAAGCGCTTGCCTTTCATGCAGAAGGTCATCGGTTCAAATCCGGGTGCCCCATATGGTCCCCCGTGCCTGCCAGGAGCAATTTCTGAGCATGGAGCCAGGAGTAACCCCTGAGCACTGCCGGGTGTGACCCCCCCCCCAAAAAAAAAAACCAAAATAAAAAAAGAAATTTTGAACTGACATATAGACAGCATCCATCCTATGCCAAAGATATTTGCTATTGTGAACCCAAGAGGTCTATATCCAAATAGAATCATACACTTTAACAATGCTGAACCAATATTTCTTATAATAGATGGCTTCGTGAGGGTTAGTATCCACAAAAACCAACCAAGGGCCTCTAAAGTCAATTTCCAATAATTCACAGGTCCAGAGGCTTCGGTCCCTTGCTCAGGTGCCATTTGTGGGGTGAAGATGCGGCGGAGCCCAATGCTAATATATCCAGGGTCCCCAAATACCTCCCAAATTGAGTGACCAACTCCCATTCTCTGTGAGACCTTGAGGACATTGAGATTACAGGCATATTCAAGAAGGAAAATGCACTCTCCAAGCAGGTGAAAGCAGAGATTAACAGAAGGAATATATTAAGCTGAGAAGCTTCTGCACCTCAAAGGAAATAGCGCCCAGTATACAAGAGCCACCCACTGAGTGGGAGAAACTATTCACCCAATATCCATCAGATAAGGGGCTAATCTCCAAAATATACAAGGCTTTGACAGAACTTTACAAGAAAAAAAATCTAATCCCATCAAAAAATGGGGAGAAGCAATGGACAGAAACTTTGACAAAGAAGAAATACAAATGGCCAAAAGACACATGAAAAAATGCTCCACATCATTAATCATCAGGGAGATGCAAATCAAAACAACTATGAGGTACCACCTCACACCACAGAGAATGGCACACATCACAAAGAATGAGAACAAACAGTGTTGGCGGGGATGTGGAGAGAAAGGAACTCTTATCCACTGCTAGTGGGAATGCCATTTACTTCAACCTTTATGGAAAGCGATATGGAGATTCCTTCAGAAACTGGAAATCAAGCTCCCATACGATCCAGCTATACCACTCCTAGGATATACCCTAGGAACACAAAAATACAATACAAAAACCCCTTCCTTACACCTATATTCATTGCAGCACTATTTACCAT
>PVKC010045219.1:0-11455 GCA_004027635.1 Crocidura indochinensis | reverse complement strand
TTGTTCTGGCTGTTATGTACCTTGAATCAGGTAACCATTCTGCCTGTTTGCTGCCTTGTTTCTAAATTTGGGAAAGGGGGTTTGGGCAATCTAGTAGTGCTCAAGAGACAAGGGAGCTCTACAACCTTGTGGGGAATCAAACCCAGGCCTCCCACATGCCAAGTGTGTGTTCTCTAGTCCACTGAGTTTTCTCCCTCCACTCCCATGTTTTGTACCTTAGTTATTTTTAATTAAAAATATTTTAATCAAGAACTCCAAGGTTCAATTCCTGGCATTAACATGGTCCTGCTGGATTGACCCCCCAACCCATTTGCCACTGCCCCAAAATAGATTTGATCAGTGTTTGTTTGAGATTTGAGGCTGCAACTTCCACAAAAGGGGGAATATTTTCTTTTCTTCCTTTGTGGTGCCAGGTAGAGCATGTGCTCTACCACTGAGCTACCTCTCCCCACCTTTCGCTCTATTTCTGTGCCCTCATGAATAAACCTGTAGGATGCTGCTGCAGTGTGTGTATGTGTGTGTGTGTGTATGTATGTGTGTGTGTGTGTGTGTGTGTGTGTGTGTGTTGGGGAGTGCCGTGTTACTACTTGGGTCAGACTAAGAAAATCCACGTCGAGGTAGAGCCATGCAGGCGAGCTGTGGGCAGACAAGCCTCCCCAACCCTCTCCCACTGGTCTCCGAAACTTCCCTGACTCTGGTTTCCAGGTATATGGAGGGCCCGTTCCTCTCAGTCTAGAAGGGCTATTGCAGGGTTCCTTTGGTGTTTCTCTAAGATGATGCCTGTCCTCAATTCTTTTCCTGTGGCTGCATCCTTACTGAGTTGATTCCAGGAGCTTAATTATTTCTTTGGAGAAAGTGTCTTTTCTTGACCCCCCCTGCTTCTAGCTCCTGAGTCAGCTCTGTTCTGGGGGTATTGCCTCTTCTCCAGCACTTTTGTCTTTTGTGCCACTCATCAAATTCTGTTCTATAAACAATAGTGCAATTTTTGCTGCTTTGGCCCTGTGAAAAAAAGGAGAAAATGCCACACGGAGCACTAAATATCACATCATCCCATGACAGATGAGCTGATGTATTGGCAGCAGCTCCTGTCTGGAGCTAAGCTTGACAGTCTTTACTTCGTGATTTTTCTAAATTGTAAGACGTCTTTTTTCTTTGACAACCCTTCTTCTATATTTTAAAGCCATCCTGTGAATGTCTCTCTCTTTTTAACTCATTCAAATAGTAAATTGGTTCATATAATCTAAACTCACTAATAGACTGCCCTTCATCTCCATGGCCTTTTCAAAGATGTTCTGCCTTGGTATCACCTTAACGTTGTGATTTGTGAAGCAAACTGTATTTAATTTTATTTCAGATGAAACAGAAAGGGAGAAGGGGAAAGAAAAGCCCAAGAGAACTCATAAAAATTAGCTGCAAAGAGATGACACCCTCTCCTGGATGTACTGTCTTTCTGCTGCTACAAAATGCTGCAGTAGAGAAAGAATGGGTGCAGGGAACAAGGCCCTAGGGAGAGGGGATGGCTTTGTTGAGCCCTGAGTAGAGGGCTGTGCTCTGCTGGGTCTCGGGAGCCACCGTACCCTGGACCACTGATGCCTCCGATCACTCTGGAAATCAGCAGTGGGGGAAGTTACCCACAAAAAAGATTCTAAAAGACTGGCTGTTGCTCATCTCCCATACTGTCTTCTCAGTTTTCTCTGTTCTGGATGAGTAAGTTTCCACACAGACCTCCACCCCCAAAGCTGGGAAAAAGAAACTTGCTATAGGATTTAGGGTGCCTGGTGGAAAAGAATCCCGAAAGGCTTTATTGGACATTTCTGAAAGGACTTAGTCCATTTTCTCCCTACCCCCAAACAGTGTTCAGGGCTTACTTGTGGCTCTGCTCCAGCAATCAGTTCTGGTGGGCTTGGGAGACCATATAGGATGCTGGGATGGAACCTGGGTCAGCTGTGTGCAAGGCTACCTGCTGTACTATTGCTCTCGCTCGAGTTCATCTTTAATTTGGGTGTGGTGGGGGCTCCAAGACAATGCTTGACTACTCTTAAAAATAATCTTTTTGGGGCCGGGCGGTGGCGCTGGAGGTAAGGTGCCTGCTTGCCTATGCTAGCCTAGGACGGACCGTGGTTCGATCCCCCGGTTTCCCATATGGTCCCCCAAGCCAGGAGCAACTTCTGAGCACATAGCCAGGAGTAACCCCTGAGTGTCACTGGGTGTGGCCCAAAAAAACAAAACAAAACAAGAAATAATCTTTTTATTCTTTTCTTTTTAATCTATTTAAGCACCATGATTACAAGCGTGATTGTAGTTGGGTTTTAGTCATAAAGGGAACACCCCCCCTTCACCAGTGCCACATTCCAACCACCAATGACCCCTCCCACCTTCCCCACGCCTGCCTGAATTGTTTTACAGTTGCTTTATCAGATGTGAGTATGCATAAGTATATCACCTATTTTATATATGCAGATATATTGAATTCATACAATTTGTGAGAATAACAGAGCATGGACATGAGATCAGTTGGGATCAAATCTAGTCATTAAGATATATAGGTCATCTGCTCTACAAATTGATCTTCAACCTCCTCCTCTTGTCTTCAAAGACGGTGATTTGAATTTATTCATCATGAATTCAAAAATAATCTTTTGAAGAAATGTGTGATGTAATGTTGCATGGACACAGCTGTGCTGGAGGTCATCAGGTTTACACTTGTTTGGGGGCCCAAGGGCCACACTTGGGGACCATTGGCCAACTGTATATGCAAGGCCTATACTCCAGATATTTGTATTTTCTCCCTGGCCCCTGAATCTATTTTAAAAAATTCTTCAATTAAGTCACAGTGTAATACAGAGTTCGAAAGTTGTTCATGATTGAGTTTAAGTCATGCAGTGTACAACAGCATTCACCAATGCACATTTCCTACCACTAATGTCTCCAGTTTACCTCCTCCCCTCCCTTGTGGCAGACATTTTTCTTCTGGCTTTATTCTTGACTCTGCAGTCAGAGCCTGAAATATCTTTAAGTCTATTACAGTATTTGCCCGTAAAATCTGAATTCTTCAGGTACTCTGGATCCGAAGGCTTCTAGAAATAGAGAAAACCCATCGCTCCCTTTTAGACACTGTAGTTTGCAATATTGTTACTGAAGAGGTATTATGCAGATCATGTTACCTCCTTTCAGTCCAGAGTGATCATTTCCAACTATCATTGTCATGGTGGTCCCTTCTCTGTCCTAACTACACTTCCCCCTGTTCATGGCAAGCTTCCCACCATGGACTGGTCCTAAATGAGTTGATAAAGAGACTATGGTTAAACTGAGTTATTTCAATGTTTAGGCCCTCATTGGTGCTCACATACATATGTTTTGAAGGAATGTGTGTGAGTGGAATGGTGGAACGTACCCACAGAATGGGGTTAGAGCTTCTTTCATTTAATGCTGTCCTTCCATAAAGTCCTGCTGGGCCAGGCTTTCCTATGCGCTGAAATGACTGGATTTTTATTTTATTTCTCTTGCATGTGTGACCTTTTCAAGTTCTAACTCTCCATTCTGCTTTCAAACCACACTCAGGTCTTCTTCGATGTGAGAATCGGAAACAAAGATGTGGGCAGAATTGTGATTGGTCTCTTTGGAAAAGTGGTCCCCAAGACTGTGGAAAATTTTGTCGCTCTGGCCACTGGAGAGGTAGGCTCCAATTACTTTTCTTCTCTATGTCCAAAGTCAGATCTTTTTACCTTTAAGCTAATGATGAGAAATAGCCTCACATTGTAGAAGGCCTGAGAAGTCCTCGGGTCTGGCCTTTCTCACCAGCTGTCTGAGGTTTATCTGCCTGTACTATATGAACCATGGATGATATTATAAATATCCAGACAACTCTTAGCAGAAATAAGATCCCTACTTTTGCTTTAGGCCAAGCAGAATGAGGTCTTCTGTGAAAATACATATTATGTTAGACTTATATTTAAATCTATTTACAGTCTTTGTCCATAAAAATCTGAATTCTTCAGGCACTTTGGCATTCTAAGGCTTCTAGAAGCTGAGAGAAAATTAGTTTTCTCTCTTTTTCTTTTCTTTTTGGCTTTTGGGCCATACACAGTGACATTCAGGAATTACTCCTGACTCTGTGCTCAGAAATTACTCCTGGCAGGCTCCGCCGACAATATGTATACAGGGGATTGAATACCACCCCCGTGGCCCAGTTCCAGGTCAGCTGTCTACCAACAGTGCTCTCACCCCCTTTCTATTGTTTAATGGTTATTTCTGTAGTCTATTTTTAATTCATTTTCTGATCAATGTTTCTTAATAACTCAGTACAGTTCTAGAAATTGTGTGACTTTATCATTTTGTTATTTCCAGAGAAATACTTTAGTTTATCTTTCAGGATGGGTTATGCATGATTGTATATTCAGCTACTGTAATCTCTTTAGAAAGGTTATGGATACAAAGGAAGCACATTTCATCGAGTCATCAAAGATTTCATGATCCAGGGTGGAGATTTCACCAGGGGAGATGGCACTGGTGGTAATGTTTTCTTTCTTTCTTTTTCTTTTCTTTTTTTCCCTTCCTGCTTACTGATTAAAAGCATAGGTGAAGTCAAGTTTCACTGAAGTTGTTGAATAACAAGATTTTAAAAACAGAACTATATGGGGCCGGAGAGATAGCATGGAGGTAGCACATTTGCCTTGCATGCAAAAGGATGATGGTTTGAATCCCAGCATCCCATTTAGTCCCCTGAGCCTGCCAGGAGTGATTTCTGAGCAGAGAGTCAATGACCCCTGAGCATTGCTGGGCATGACCCAAAAGTCAGGTGTGGGCCTAGGGGAGAGACCAGAAGGCCTGCCATCATGCATGATATGCAGTATTTAAGGCTGTGTGTATGCTTCAGTCCCTGGGCCCTGCTTCTCTGAGGAGTCTACGTCCTCCCTTTGACTTTGCTTCTAACTGTTCCACATCCCTACCGGCTACTAGGGTCTCTAGACCAATGTCACTAAAATCTCTTATTTCTCCTGGAGGAACTCCTGGTCACAGGGTACTTTATGCTAACCCTCTTTTTTTGTTTTTCTCACTAGGAATAAGCATTTATGGGGAGATGTTCCCCGATGAGAACTTCAAGCTGAAACACTATGGCATTGGTTGGGTGAGCATGGCCAATGCAGGGCCCGACACAAATGGCTCCCAGTTCTTTATCACCTTGACCAAGCCCATGTGGCTGGATGGCAAACACGTAGTCTTTGGAAAAGTCATCGATGGAATGGTAACTTTTGTTCTCATTGAATACATGAGAATTCTGTACATGAGAATACTTCAGTGGTTAATTTTAGTCTGTGGATGGGTATCATTGTGGGGCTAGCTCCCCTGTTCATGGGTAAAAACTGGAACCTTACATAGGGAAGTTGAGGATTTAATTTCTCTAGATATAAATGAATATTCATGATATTAATTTACTCGATATAAACAGTAACTACATAGCATGACCCAGAAAATCCAGGTCCAATATCTGCATACAGTGGGACAGCATCCTGCATCACCAAGGAAGGCTGACCTGACACATGCCATTACACGGACAAGCCTGGAGCATTTTCTGTGCAGTAAAATAAGCCAGTCACAAAAAGGCAGGTTGATTCTACTTAGAGGAGGTATATGAGGTAGACAAACAAAAACAAAGTAAATTGGTTGTCACCAGGGACTGAGAGAAGAAAGGAGTCCAGCAGACACAGAGTTTCAGTTCTACAGGGTGAAATGCTCTGGAAATTAGCTACATGGCCTTGTGAATACAGAGAACTCTCTTGAAGGTGCTGAATAAGATGGCAAGTCTTAGGATGGCTATTTGTAATTAGTTCATAACCAAGTACAAGTGAACCCTTTTTAAAAAAAAATACACAACAAAAACTCAGAACCCAGATCAGATACAAGTCAGCTTCAAAGATATGGACAATAGCAACAAAATTATCAGAGAGAATTCAAATATAGTTGAATTCTATATTGCTGCTATGACTCAAAGTTTATCAAAGGGAGTCAGTCCATAGACCTCCCACAATATGGAGAATATGTAGTACCAGGGATCCAACTTAGAATGCACACATGCACCGAGCTCTCTTCTGTCTTCTTTCTGAAATATCTGTCTAAAACTCTTCATCTCCCCCTTAACTACTGCCTGAAGTAATTCTCTAAGTAGTCCTGAATCTGCACCTATAAAGCCGAGCCAACCCAGCACAGGACCATCCTGGATGATCTTGCCCTCTTCCACTTTCATTTTGTTTAGTTTTCAGGCCAGTTATTCTACTTCCCTCAGGCAAATACAAACCAACCAATCTCCCTCATTTCCATTCTTCTTTGCATCTTCTATTTCAGTCCTGGATTCTATAGGGGACTGAGCGGCTGGTCAGAAGCTCCTTCTGAGCTCAGATGCATCCACTCCACTCTGATGCTGTCTTCACAAGCGGGAGGAGAGAGAAACAGGGAAACATATCACCAGAGACAGCAGTTTACAATAAGTCATAATAAAGAGCTCATGAGCCCCAATTATCCACTGAAGAATCTACTTTTAAAAATGAACTCTGGGAGATGGGACACTAGCACAGTGGGTAGGGCACTGGACCCCTGGGTTCAATCGTCAGCATCCCAGATTGCCCCTGAACCTTCCAGGAATGATTCTTGAGCACAGAGCCAGGAGTAACCTCTGAGTACCATGGAGTGTGGCCCCCTCCAAAATGAACTCCACCACTCTGTGAGCCTCCTGGAGGGTTCTGCTTGTACAGTTAGATTAACATACAAGTGAGTTAAACATGTCTAGTTTATTGTTGTTCTTGTTTTACTGGGCCCATCCCAATTCTACTTAACAGTGTAAAATCATTCATTCTTTTTTATTTTTGTTTTTGTTTTTGGGCCACACCTGGTGATGCTCACGGGTTATTCCTGACTATGTGCTCAGAAATCGCTCCTGGCTTTGGGGGACCATACGGGATGTTGGGGATTGAACCCAGGTCCGTCCTGGGTCAGCCATGTGCAAGACAAACGCCCCACTGCTGCAATATCATTCTGGCCCCAAATTCATTCATTCTTTTGAGTATTTTTGAATGCAGAAAGAATTATGGTAAGTCATAAGAGAAATGATAAAAAGTCTTGGGGTTCCTCCTGGACGTGACTTCCCGTCTACCCATTAGTATGCATACTGGGAAGCTGCTGCCTCATGTTAGAGGAACAATGCGTACATCTTACAGGCCACAATCTTCTGTGAGAAACTCACAAAAAATAAAGATTGTTTTTCAGAGGGAAACACCAATCAGACGTGTGTGTGTGTGTGTGTGTGTGTGTGTGTGTGTGTGTGTGTGTGTGTGTGTGTTTCAGACAATTGTAAGGACTTTGGAGAATCTCTCTGGTTCTCTCCCTTGATCCTTCCAGATATCATCAGGCATTTTTGTTAATACCAAACTTTATGAGTTCCATGTCAAATGAACAAATGTATAGAATCAGAAATTTATATATAGAAATAAGTATTGCAGAACTGATGACAGAGTATGCACTACACAGAAATTTTCCATTTTAACAATTCTGGGGGCCTTTTATTAAAAATGTGCCAGATCATTAAGATATATAGCTACTGCTTTAGGTATTTGTGTATGTATACTCATTTTACTTACTTATCGGAAGACTATTGCATTTTAATTTATATTTGCCCAAGTTGGCTAGATATTGGATTATTAATGGATCCCTGTCTGAGGCACTCAGCCAGTCTGTTGCTATTTTTGCCTCAGTTCTCTCTGGAGAAGTCACCAGAAACGGATTCTTTACTTCTTCAGTGTGATTCCTAGGTACATGGCTTAGAAAGGTTTCCAGGAAAGAGCCTTTTTTAGCCTTTCCAGAACAGGGAATTGAAATTCCATTACTATCAGGCTCAGCCTACAGATGAACTGCTTGGGTCAGCTTTCAAATGGTCAAACCCACCACCAAGTCCACCTCTCAACCTGTTTTTATCATATTTTATTAAGACAGAATACAGAGTAGGGCAGAAATCAGACATTCTTGGGTTGGGCTAGAGGTATAGCTTCATTACAGTTAGATCCTTGCAAATATACCTACATTCTTTTAGCCATGAAACATTAATAAGACATGAGGAAATATATGCATTTGGTTCTTTACTAATGAGGATGTGGAGAGAAGTTCATTTTGCCATATGTCAATTTCTGGAATGTGCCCTAGACTGCCTGCATAAGTGTCTTTAATAAGAAGGGACGGACACCCACTTACCCAGGACTTTATAAATGAACTTTAGAGGTGACAACAGGTGGGCTTTTCTCTTCCCAGACTGTGGTCCACTCCATAGAGCTTCAGGCTACCGATGAGCATGATCGTCCACTCACTGACTGCACCATCGTCAACAGTGGCAAGATCGACGTGAAGACACCCTTTGTGGTCGAGGTCCCTGAGTGGTGACGCTGCCAGCACCAGAGGCACACTTGGCATGGCAGGCCCTTCCATGGGACGGGCTTCCACGTCAAATTTTGCTTTGTTTCTCTTCATCTCAGATCAGAAGAAAGTTCTCAACATCTACCACTCCAGGCTTAGTTTGCATCACTTCTGAGTGAATCCCTAAATATTTAGGGACTTAGCACTCATAAGACAAATCCCTGCCCTCCCTGCCCATGGTGCTTTGTTTTTGTTTTTGTGTTGTATCTGGCAGTGATCATGGGTTATCCCTGGATCTGTGTTCAGAAATCACTCCTGGCAGGCTTGGGTGACCAAATGGGATGCCTGGGATTGAATCTAGGTCCGTACTGTATTTGGCCGAGTGTAAGGCAAATGCCCTACAGCCTTGCTATCACTCCATCCAATGGTGCTTTCTTTTTTTTTCTTTTTCTTTTTTGGTTATTGGGCCATAACCAGCGGCACTCAAAGGTTACTCCTGGCTCTGTGCTCAGAAATCGCTCCTGGCAGGCTCAGGGGAACCATACAGGATGCTGGGATTCGAACTGGTGTCCATCCTGTGTTGGCCGCAAGCGAGTCAAATGCTCTGTCATTGTGCTCTCACTCTAGCCTCCATTGGTGCTATTTTTATAGTGTTTGTAGCCAGTAAATGCTCCTTCCCCTGGAAACATGTTCCTTGTTTGCTGCATGTACAATGATTCCCTAAGCTGAGTGATGCTGATGTTTAGGACTTAAAGACATGCAGTTACTGTTTTGTACTCAAATTCTTCTCAGGTAAAGGGAGATTTGATTCACATAACTGATGTCAAAGGCCTGGTGATCAGAGGTGCTCTGGTGTTCTTGATATTAAATCCTTTTTATTCAGATCAACTCTTTTTGCAAGACTTTTCATTTTATGACTTCATTTATTTAAAATTTTTGGGGGGCTTCACCCAGCAGTGCTCATGGGTTATTCTTAGCTCTGTGCTCAGGAATGGCTCCTGGTGTGCTCTGGAAACCCTATGAGATACCAGGGTTCTAACTAAAATTGACCATGTACTTACTGGACTCTGATTCCAGCCTCCTTTATGGCTCTTTTAAAAGCTAACACACCACACAAATCTCAGAGTTCTACCATTAACAAGTGTCTTATGAGAAACAGGCAAGAAGTCAGAAAAGCACCACAACCTGGTAGTTCAGGATAGAACTGGGCAGAAATTCATCTCAAATACTTGAGTAAAGAAAGTTCCACTGAGTCGGTTCAAACAAAAAGGAATTATCTCTGTCCCCACTTATATCATGGGAATGAAGACACAGCCTAACTTCACATGAATGAAATTGAGGAGTACCTTATGGTACCCCAGGGACATTAGGTGATGAATCTGGTAATCTCCAGTACACCAAGCCAGTGGATCCCATATGAAATACCTACCTCTCAAGCAGCCCCATAAGAGGAAGTAGCACTCAGACACAAAATGCTGCTCGTTCCAGCCCTTCTGGAGAGGATAGTGTCTATTTCCCTCCAACAAAATGAGTTTAAGGTCTTACATGTGCCAGTTACCAGCCTGATGTTTTATGCTCCTAGGAATGCACAGTGAGAAGAGAACCTTATACCGAATGCTTTCAAGAGAAGATGCCCATGTGTCCTGGAGATCAAGAGGGGTGAAGCGTAGGGGAGGGGAGGAGTGTAGGGATGGGGAAGTGGGTGCTGAAGAAAGGCATTCAGGCTCAGCCTGGATGGGGACGGGGTGTAGGAGAACTTGGACAGGTGGAATCTGCAATATGGGTCTTTCTGGTCAAGTGAAGAACAAGTTCAAGCACTTGAAGTGTTCTGGGGCAAGAAAGGAAGATAGGAGCACAGAGATACTACAGAGGGTAGGGATATGCCTAGTGTATACTAACCCAGGTTCTATTCTAGCACCATCTGGTGCCCTGAACATTGTTGGATACAGCCTTGAAGGTCCCCAGAAACTTGGCTGTGGCCCATAAAACTCTCAGACCTGGGTCTCTTTAAAACTGACCTTACTCAATGGTCTGAGCACCTACTGGCATGCTGGAGGCCTGGTTAGTTTCTCAGTACCAGCAGGAGTGACCCCTGAGCATCAATGGGTATGGGCCCCCAAACTAACAAAACTATTCCCTGGTCTTTGTTAAGAGAGTCACCTTTACCCCTGACCAAAGCCAGGCCTCACCTGTGTTGTCCCTCATGTACACAAGCATTCAGGCAATAAGTAGCATACACCCCCCACCCCGCCCTCAGCTTGTGTCCATTTCTGTGATGCTGAGAGCCAGTGAAGCCAAGGGTCTTGGGTTGGTAACACTCTTCCAGAGGCATACTCCTGTGACATGGAGTTGTTGTAGCCATCACCATTTTGGTCCCTCCAGCATCCAATCCTCTTGCTCTGGGACCGGCCACTCACTTCCCTTGGGGACTCAGAACATTCCTCCCAAGTTTCTTGAATTTAGATTAGGCATAAGTTCCAGATGAAGGTACTTACCAGGCCTGGCATCCTATAAAAAAGATGCCACATAATAAATAACAGGACATCAGGTGATTATATGTCTATAAAGAAAATGGCAGGAAAAATCTCATTTGGGGTGAGGGCATTAAAACCATGTAGACACTGGAGGAAGAATAGGAATAGAAGGAATGAACACAGAGGCCCTAGGCAAAAGTGGGCTTGAGAAGTAAAAAGGGGGAAAAATATGTGCAGAACAAGTTGATGAAAAGTTGGTTGGCCAAACAGAACCTTGCTCACTCTGACCCAGAGCCTGACATAGAAATAGGAATTTTTTTAATTAATTAATTAATTTTTATTTTTTTTGTCCCCAAATTCCCAATACAGACCAGGCAAGGGTCTGGGTTGAGGTGTATATGGGGTGCATTTACTGTATCTCCTCTTTCTATACAGTCAGTGTGAAGAACACAGCCTGTGGTAAGAATTGGGAGGCCTTATTTTTTCTTTTCTTTTTTGATTTTGTTTTTATTTTTTTTAACTTTTTTTTAACACCCCCTTCACCAGTGCAACTTTCCCACCACCAATGTCCCAAATCTCCCTCC
>PVKC010045218.1:0-11348 GCA_004027635.1 Crocidura indochinensis | reverse complement strand
ACACACACACACACACACACACTTCCCAAACACTTGGTGAACAAAAGTTGAAAAACAAGCTAACAAATGTAACTTATAATTAATAATAGCTTCACTTATTGTTTTAGTCTGGAGATAGGGATTATATTTTTTCCTTGATTCATTTCAATCAATCCTAATAACAATTTTTTATTTTCATTTTAAAGATCATTAATGTGCTTCTTATAGAAGAAAGGTTTCCCAAGATCATAGAGTTAATATGAGCAAAGCTAATAATTCCAGGTGTTCTTGCTTCAGGGCACAGACTCATAAAAAATAGGTTACATTACATTTGTTTCACAGTTAAATAGCTGCTTTAAAGTCCGTTTTTGGGCGACGTGATCCCTTTGGGATATTCCTTAATCCTCACTAAGGAATTTGACCCCCAGTTTTGTGGGTACAGTGCCAGAATGCTCCTAATTGAATGACACACATAGTTGAATTTTCTACCCCTTCTCCTTATTGATAACATGTGAGGGATGTTTTCAGCATAACCAACAATTTCAATTTCCAGTGTAGTCAACACATCATACTACACTTTTTCCTTAACACACTTCACAATTTACTTCAGCTCTTCCAGGAATACCTTACTTTTCTTCAAACAGGTGGCTAGCAATAAACTCTGATTTTTTACAAACTAAACATGATTAATATTTTTGGAAAATATCAATGTTAAAGTCCTTCAGGGCTGAAGTCAGAGTACAATAGGTAGGACACTTGCATCACAAAGAACCGGGGTTGATTCCCGGAATCCCAAATGATCCCCTTAAACCACCAGATAAGATTCTTTGCCAGGAGTTAAGTTCTAATAAGGTCAGAGCTAAGGAAAGTCCTGCCTGTTAGGAAAGTTCACCTGAAGCAAATAGTTCTAGCAAGGTCAGAGCTAATGAAAGTTCTGTTAGGAAAACTTACCTGAAGCAAATTTCTCTAGGCAATAAAAACAGTTATAGATGTTTTACTAGGCTTGAGGATATCTTGTGACAAGGGGACCTTGGAAAAAATCCTGACCTTTCTGATAAAGGAATGTTGACAGTTTATTGTAAATTTATCTATGGTTAAATAACTCACAAATAATTTGCCTGCCTATATTTGCCTTTTAGATAGTTTATAACCTATTTAAGATGTTTTTTGCTGTTTAAATAAATGGAATCTTTCCATTCTCA
Source organism: Crocidura indochinensis (assembly GCA_004027635.1). Taxonomy (NCBI): domain Eukaryota; kingdom Metazoa; phylum Chordata; class Mammalia; order Eulipotyphla; family Soricidae; genus Crocidura; species Crocidura indochinensis. Next base: position 10,167 of record PVKC010045218.1, on the reverse strand, counting down.
CTGTCTCTGTGTCTCTTTGTTTGTCTGTCTTGTGTTTATTGTTTGACTTTGTTTTGTGTTCACTCACACACAAACACACACATATACAATTGTGCTTGCCTTATTAAAGCATTTTATGTTCTGCATCAGAATTGGTCTTGAGTTTGGCAAAGTATATAGCACTAATAAAATGCTATCAATAAATATTATGATGAGGGCCCGGGAGATAGCATGGAGGTAAGGCGTTTGCCTTTCATGCGAAAGGTCATCGGTTCAAATCCCGGTGCACCATATGGTCCCCCGAGCCTGCCAGGAGCAATTTCTGAGCATGGAGCCAGGAGTAACCCCTGAGCACTGCCGGGTGTGACCCCAAAACCAAAAAAAAATATTATGATGAGAGGAAGTCAGAATGCTGAATGCCAAAATAATTTCTAATTGGCTACTAATGATATCATATTGAGTACAAGCCCAATTAAGACATACTTCTTAAATATAGCCTTTCTTTTGCTTAAAAATTTTTCCATTCCTCAGAGATGCTAAGTATTACACTATTACCATAGCACTTTCCTGAGTTTTACATCATTTTTAAAATCAAATTCAAAGAATGATTTATCGCTAAAAGTATAAAAAGAGGAGATACATAATTCCATGTCAAGAACATACAAATACAGTTCAAATTTGAGTATTATTTTAGGGACCCAGTTAATCAGAAATACATTTACATATGTTGTTTGTTTTGAAAAGTAATTTTGTAATAAAAATCCTACATAAATTTAATAGTATTTGGAAGTCATTTGAAATATTAATATAATATAGATGAATAAGTTGTTGTTGTAACAAAGAGTTCATTCATTTGAAATATGAGCAGCATCTTGAAATAATGTATAGAAGCTAGAACACTTGAAGCTGAGTAGTTTTTCTGAACTAGAATTTCCAAAAAAACATAATATAGGACACATAGTTAAACTGGAATTCAAGAAGAAAAATACTTTAGTATAAATGTTAATATTCCACTGGATTTATGTATCCTATAGAAATTGATTATCTATTACTAAAGTAAGCTTAGCATCCTGTATGGTTATTTTATTAAGTCTAGAAACTATTCTGACCTTTAGCATATTTTCAAATATAAAATAAGAGCACAGTCAATCACATTCAGTTGTAAAGATAGTCAAGCAAAAGTCGGACCAATAGCACAGTGGGATGGCATTTTTCTTGCATGCAGCTAACCCAGGACTGACCTGGATTTGATCCCCAGGGTCCCATATTGTCCCCAAGCCAGGAGCAATTACTAAACTCATAGCTAGGAGTATTCCATGAATGTCACCAAGTGTGGCCCAAAACCAAAAAAATAAATAAATAAATAAAAAAAGATAGTCAAAAAAGTTAGAATGATAGAGTGATAGCATGTTATGAACTTTTTGTAACAAAACTATTCTGTTTTATATATATATATATGTTTGTGTAAATAGATGTGTGATATACATGTATGTATGTATATATATATATACATATATACATGTATATCTTAGACATCACTAAAAGAAACAAAGAGTCAGGAGCAAAGAGAGAAGAAATAATGCAAGGGGTTATTTTCTTGTTGGCCTATGTCCCATTCCCTCCAGTGTCTGAGCACAGGCTTAAGGATGAGAGTGACTTTCTGCTTGGGTGTCTGTCTCCCTGCAGCTGTATCTCAAAATATGAGGACCTGATGGTGCAGGAATATGAGACTAATATTTAAAGATACTTATTTTTCATGCAACATGGTCCCTAGCTGCAAGCCAACTGCCTTGTCTGGAACCCAACCAAAGAAAGTTATCTGTTCCAATGGCAGAAGAAAAGAAAAAAAGAACTTTGGAATTCCTGAGAAATAGTAGGTTGTTAACATTTTGGCACTGCCTAAAGGATTTTGAGGGGCAATCTGACTACAGACAACCTTCATTTTACACATTGATTGGGGAAAGCAATCTATATACAAGATGAAACCTACCATTATAATTAATGTATATTTTTCATACTGCAAGAGAGTAAACTGATGGGAGGCATCTTTACCATATTACTTATACCTTATTTTTTATTATTGACTGTCATATAGCAACTTGAATGATAATTAAGTGTCATAGAGCTTGCTACCGAACATTAAGCCAATCAATTTGAAGACACAAATAAATTCCAAGACCACTAGACAACTATGTCTCAGCTACTTGGGGTTAGTTTCTAAAAAGATTAAACTACTGAACAAAGGCAGTACTTTCATATAATAAGATTATAAGACATCCATAATCTTGTTGAAAGGATAGGAGGAAAACTAGATCTCAGTAAAGGAAATATTCTGAAACTTCTGTATTTAAAAGCAGCAGGACAGTCTTTCTGCAACATGGGATATTGTGGGGGACAAATGGAGTTTAAGAATATTAATTTTTCTAACTCAAATGAATTCATATTCATTAGAATAAGTTATTAGCTCCAGCAACATATGGTCCCCAAATTCTGCCCAGAAAAACACCCTCCTAAGCAGAGTTGAAAGTAACTTCCCCCCCCAAAAAAAAAGAAAAAGAAAAAAAGAAAAAGAACAGAAAGTAACTTCCCCCATCTCAGCATTATGGGTATGCCCCCCCCCAAAAAAAGGGCTATGAGGAATTACCTGTGCAAGAAACTAAATTAACCTGAACTAATAAGATAGGTCACAAAATCTAAATAACCTTATTTTGCTTAATTATTTAGGGTTTAGATGACATAGCTATTCATCTGTATCTGTTGAAATTTGCTTAAATTAAATCAATGCAAGGAGAAATGATAAGCAGTAAAGGAAAAGTAGCTGTGATAATTATTATGGTAATAATGGTACTTTCCTGGCTTATTATAGGTATTTGATTATTACTCAATATCTTAGATGCACCTAAACTTCCTTGATTATTAGATTATTAGATTATTTCCTTAATATCCCCAGAAAATCTAGTTGTTGTCTCTTGTTGGGATGTGCTTAAAGAGTATCTAGGCCCTGATATAAGATCAGAGTTGACCACTCTACTCTGAAGCTTTTCCAAAGTCATATTAAAAAGATGTGCTGAGAATCCTTGTACTGTACAATTCACATTTAGGAGGAAGGAGTAAGATTTCGTAAGAAATTGAGCTGAGAGAGAAAGCACAAGTTGCTTCTTGAAGTAGCCTGCCACATTTTTGGTAAAAATGTTATTCAAAGTAGAATGATACTATAGGGAGAGTGGAATAGGAACTTGAGAAAGACAAATGAGTCCATTGAGCTGTATGAATAGAATGGTATCAAAGAAGATCAGACAAGATTTTCTGTGACTGTTTTTCATTGTAAGTTGGTACAAGTGTCGCTATACAAGATAAGTGTCTAGTGCTATGAGAAGGCAGATGATGAATGTGAGAGCTAATTATTAAGGTCATGGGAAGATGAAGAGGTCATGGAATAATTATTGATGGGGAAAGGGGATCAGGAATCTAAAAGTGCTCCTTTTTCTTTTCTACTTGCCTTGCAAGCAAAGTTCTCAAATCATTCTAGAGCCAACATTTGATGTGTAGGAACATAGAAAAACAAAGAGGAATCTGTTCGAAAGGTGGCAATTTTCTAGAAAGATCATATAAGTATTGCTTATTGACATATATCATCTAAAGTTAAGATATTTGAAAATGACTGTTTTATTCTTCCCTTTTAACATTCATTTTTAATACACACAGATACACCATTTTTAAAAGACATTTTGCTCTACATTCTACTTAGAAAATAACTACTCACACAGACTGTGAAGAAAAGACTCCTAAGATCTGGAAACCAAGAAGAATTATAAAAGCCCATTTGGTCCATCTTCTTGCCAGTAGGGGCATTTCCTAAATCATCCAAAGAAGAAAATTCTCAATTCTATTTTTAAAATATCTCTACAGATGGCAATTCCATAAGCTTTCCTGCTAATTTGCTCCAGTGTTTAAGCAGCCTGACACACAAAGCCCTCCTTTATATCTAAATCAAGACTCTCTTGCTATAATAAAGAACCTATTTTCTCATCAGAAGTAGAAAGTGAAAAATAATCCAATGACCCAGAAAACCTAAAAATTCTCAGATTCTCCATTGTAAGCATTGGAATGATGCCTAAGTTATTGTTGATATCGTAAACTCAGTCCAAATGACAAATAATGCCATTCACTTTCAAACCTCTAGTAGAACAAATGATTAAGTAAACATGCAATTTTTCTCTCTTAAAAGGCATTGACACATGCATGCAAAAGACAAGCAAACAAACAAAGCAACAAAAACTTTTTGTGAGTCACTTGGAACTTGCTCAAGTGATGCCTTCATACACTGAGAAAAGAAACTAGATTGAAATGGCTGTTAAAGATCACAAAATTAATATGCAGCATATAGAATAAGAGGATGGAATGTATCAAGGTGGTAACATCCTTAACAGATTATAAAAAGGGAAATGTTGGGGAAGCAAAAAATGAAGAGGGAATCAATAAATGAACAATTATATTAAATTAATCCCTATATTGTTTTCTATAAAGAGGTATATTATGAAGGCAAATTTCATGGGTTTTTGATTCAACTATGGTATAGAAGTGGGGTATTTGTATAGTTAACCACTAAAACCAACTCTACTATATTCACAGAACCCAAAATTCAATAATCAAATTAAAAAATGTTTCTCAAGATGACAAGTGGTAGGGAACCTGAGAACACTGGTGAAGGAATGCACTCTATGGTGATGGAGTCAGGCATAGAACATTGTATGGATGAAACTCTTGTCAACAACTTTGTAATTTTGGTGACTAGATTTTAAAACAGAGTGAAAGACAAAAAATGAATTTTTGCTCTTTTATCACATAGGTATTTGGGTCAATTGTTTTCAATCTTATATTAAATACAGAGATATGGGTAAGTAAGGTGATGCATCCATGAGTTATGTGTGGATGCAATGGACTCATGAAGCATTACCTAAAATTCTTCCTTTCTTCTCCCAGTTAAATACCCCTTAGCAATTTCCTAGGAGTTGCATGATCATGGGCCTAAAAATCAGAGGTGTTATCAAAAGAGAGAAGAACATATTGGCCTTAGAGGGACAGTGATATCAAAAGTTACTAATGACTTTCTTTATTAGACAAAGTCAAAGAAGGTAGCTAAAGTGGGTTGAAAAGAAAAGAGTTTATTTACATGGACCAGGAATTCAGTTAACCATGGTAACTTGGCCAGACAAAAGGTCCACGACTTTTTTATACATTCTGCTATGGAAATAATAAAACAAGCAAAGAACATTCTTACACAATCTAAATTGCAGTTAAACTGAAGTTGCTTTGAAGAACACTGGGTTTTGTACTAAACTAACTTAACTGTTTGCTTCTGTTTCTATTATCTAGTGATTTGAGTGACTCTATACCCATAAATTTTCTCTAAGTTATTTCACCTCTTCTTAGGATTGGAAATCTTCACTAACTTTTTTATTTTTATCTCTTTCATGCTCATAGTCCTTATTTCTCACTCCCCAGTTTTTCTCAATTTCCCTCACACCCTCATTGATGGAAACAAACCAAATAGGAAAAATCTAAGGAAGCAAAACTTAGCTTCAAAGATATTTAGCTCAAAAGATATTTAGCTCAAAGATATTTAGAGAGGAACTCCCAATATATTTAAATGTGCCATGAAGAACACTGCAACGGCTTTGAGAAGTGTTTTTAGGTCTCATAAAACAACCAAGAAAAGCCTGTCCTCTCATTTTCATAGATGAAACATGCTATGCTATCTTTACCCATATGTCTGAACTCAAAAAATATAATTTTACATATGCTTAGAGTTTTCTTCAACTCTCGTGTTTTGCTGCACTTTATTAATACGTGTCCATTTTAAGATCCACCTTAGGTAATATCTACTCTAAGGAAACCTTTCCTTAGAGATGCTCTTTTTTTCTTTTGTCCAGCTAGTCCCTATATGTAACTCATCCTGAAGTGAATTACATTATATTTTTACTATTCTCCTAGTTAATATGACAAGTAAGAGAAGAAGCTTTATCTTTTTTTGGCCTACATATCCAATGTCTTGTATTGGTAAAGTTATATCAAAAATGTAGAAGCAAAATACATACATATATTATTAACATTATTCATTCTGTTTAATTATTTTCTAGTTGAGTTTCAATGACATTCCATGTATGTGGCTGTTATGGAATAATTGGCATACTTTCCCCAATATATTGAAATTCTTACCTCAAGTATCTTAAACTATGACTATTTGGAGAAGCATCATTAAAAGCAGTGACATAATTATAAAGCCATTTTGTTGGATACTATTCCAATTGGACCAAAACCCTTTTATGAAGAGAAACCATCAACATTCATACACTAAGTGAGAATCATTTGGGAGTAAGAAACTACAGATCATAATTAAGAAACACTCAGCAACTTGGTCTTGGATTTCTTTCTTACAAAAGTGTGATGAAATGCATTCATACCATTTAGGCTGTCTATTGTTCTGCTCAGGCAGGTGGTACTATTTTATATATTCTGGAGTCCCTCATACCTTTATTTTCATTTTGTAAAATTTGATAAACAAATTTTTCCTTGATTAAAGTCATATGAAGTAAACAACTAGCTTAGGCCTGTCAAGAAGAAGAAAATTAAATACATGAATTTGATTAATAGCTTCTGGAAGAGCAGAAGAGGCACCTAAGAGAAGATGAGGCAATATAGAACAAGAATCTATGACCACTCCAGAAACTACAAAGACAATACATAAATATTTTGCTTTTCACTTGATAATTGTGGATTAATAATATTACAACATTTTAGGGGGTTGGTTTTTCACACACACACACACACACACACGAAGAATTCTCACCACTTCGACCACTAATAATCCTTCTCCTCAGTCCTTCAACTACTTCTCCTCTAGCTATGGTATTTTCCACCCAAGTCCAGGAGATACTTTTCTTGACAGTTTGTTTAATTATTAATATTATGGGGTCGGAGAGATAGCATGGAAGTAAGGAGTTTGCCTTTCATGCAGAAGGATGGTAGTTAGAATCCCGGCATCCCATATGGTCCCCTGTGCCTGTCAGGGGTGATTTCTGAGCATAGAGTCAGGAGTAACCCCTGATCACTGCCAGGTGTGACCCAAAGCCCCCCAAATTATTAATATTACACATATACTAACCCATTATGATATGAAGATAATTATTCATATTATACATGGATAATCCATTAATTATCTTTAAATTATCTTACTTAATATAATAATCTCAAATTCCATTGATACTTAAGGGCATCAATTTAACTTTTATCTTTGTTAACGTCAGAATAGCAGCCCATCAAGTACATATGCTGCAGTTTAGTTAGTCATATGTAGATGAGCCTTTATGTTGTTTTTATATTTGGGTTATTATAAATAATGCTAATATGAACACATGGGAGTATACAGCATTCTGAATTAGTGTTTTCCTTTCCCAAGGAGTAATGTTGCAAGTCACATGGGATTTTCATTGCATTCATATGTGAAATATGAATAATTATATTCATATAATCCTTATACTGTTTTCTATAGAAATTACAACCATTTGCATTCCCACTACCAGCGTATCAGATTTCCTTTATAAAGAGAGAACAATTTTACCTGAACTCAGAAATAAGAAATGATACAGAAGTGAAGGTTCTTGTTTTGCATGTGATGACTTCAGTAATCCCTGCCAACACATATAGTGCCCAAGCATCACCAGGAGTCACTTATGAACACAGAATAGGAATAGCCCTTGAGCAGTACTAGGTGTGGACCCCTCCAAAAGCATAAAAATAAAGGAAAATAAAATAAAATATAAAAAGAACTTAAGGCGCTCACCACAAAGAGTGATGAGTGCAGTTAGAGTAATATCTATATTAACAACTACCATGGCAATGTTAATGTGGGAAAGAAGTAAAATGCCTATGTAGGCAGGGGATGAGGAAGGAGGAAGATGGGGGACATTGGTGGTGGGAATCTTGCACTGGTGAAGGGAGTGTTCTTTTTTTTTTTTTTTTTTTTTTTTTTTGGTTTTTTGTTTTTGGGTCACACCCGGCAGTGCTCAGGGGTTACTCCTGGCTCCATGCTCAGAAATTGCTCCTGGCAGGCAAGGGGGACTATATGGGGCACCGGGATTCGAACCGATGACCTTTTGCATGAAAGGCAAATGCCTTACCTCCATAAGACTGAAACCCAACTACACTCATGTTTGTAATCACTGTGTTTAAATAAATATATTAATATATATATATATATTAAAAGAAGAGGGAAGAATAAACAAAAGAGAAGAGAAAAGAGAAGAAAAAGGAAAGGACAGAAGAAAAAGAAAGGAAAGGAAAGAAGAGGGGAGGAAAGGAAAAGAAAGGGAAGGAAAAGGAAGGGAAAGGAAGGGAAGGGAAGGAAAAAGTAAAAGGAAAGAAAGGAAAGAAAAAGAAAGAAAAAAGAATTGGGTTTCCTATATGAACTCAGAACCATTACAAATAAGAATAAGGTCATGGAGAAGGAGGAAGAAGTGATGAAGATGAAGAAAAGGAGGAAGAGGAGGTAGAGGAGGAGGAGAGGGAGAAAAGGAAGAGGAGAAGAGTGAACTTCCATTTCTCATTTAGTAAAGTTTCACAACATGCATACTAAAAATAAAATTAATATATTGCACACTTGAAAATACCTGCTACAGTTTATGGTTTGAGATAAAGATTATACATTTATCCACTAATTTACTTATAGTATTCAGAATATGATTGTTGGTAATGCAATGCATATTTGAGCAGTGAATAAAAGTTTAGAATTGGAGAAATGGTATAATACAGGTTGGCACTTGAATTGCATGTGGTTAACTCAGGTTTGACCCTCAAGCCCCCAAATGATTTCCTAGATCCCTTCAGAAGTGATTCCTGGACACAGAGCCAGGTGTAAGCACTGAGCATAGCCTGATATGGCCCAACATCACACCAAAATATACCAAATGTTAGATGCAAAGCTCCACTTTGATACATAAGAGTTTACCTAAATAGAGCAGAAAAAAAAGTTTATGGCACCTATTAAAAAAAGATAGATATTCTTTTAAAAATGAAATAACAACATGGGATAAAGCATTAATCATACAACATGGAGAAGAAACTTAAATTTATTTAAGCCTAAATACATTAAAAAATTGTCACTGGGGAGGTGATTAATATGAAGAAAACCTAGAGAAGAGAATGAAATAAGAGGCGAAAGATAACAAAACAATTGCTCAGCTGACTGAGGAGAATCGGGGAAAAATGTAATCGTCTAAGGAAAAAGAAATGTTTGAAAAGTATGAACATGCAACTTTCTCACCTAAAAAGTGTGGTTAACAAAATTCTCTACCTCATGTGTTATTTAGCAGGATATTAGGGAAAATGATATGTGTGTGAGGCTTAGGACCAGTTGTATACACAGCATTCAGAGGTTAAAAATATGAGCTATTCGTATCTCTTACAAGATCTTACAAGAATAGAAAAATAAAAACAAAAAAGTTTCAAGTAAGTTTAGGTTGAGTGTCAGAATCTCCTCCAGGCCAGTTTGCTGGAAAGATTTATGTAAAGAATGTGTGAAATATCCTTTCAAGGTAAGAGGTCATTCCAGTGTATTCAGGCTTCAGGGCAAGAAGGTAGATTCATTCTCCCCACTGTACCCAAATGACCTTTCAAGTTCCCCTCCAGCCTTTCCCTCCATAAAACATATAATTGCTGTCCCTTGCAGCTCACAGAAATAGGCTTTTCCTGACCCGATGAAGTTGCCCCAGCTAGAAAAATGCCCTGGCTTCTCAGAGACTTAACACCCAACCTTGCAAACATGAGCGAGATTATTCTCTCCAAGCTGCTCTTTTCACATGTGATAAACTTGGCAAATTGCCCTGCTAAGTGTCAAGCCCTGAATGTTTTGTTTTTGCCCTGGTGGTCCCGAGGAGTTACTGGAATCCTTCTGGGGATCTGTTTTGTATCCCACTATTGGCCTAGTGTGACATTGAGAAGAAACAGGTAGAGACAAGGAGAAGGGCTCTGGACTATATCGCATTTAATTTTGATAGCTGCTGGTTGCCTCAAAGCTTCCTCTGCTCTGTCGTTGACTCTTTCACTTGATGCTTCTCAGTGTTAAAGGGAAGTTTGGAGTGTGTGTGTGTGTGTGTGTGTGTGTGTGTGTGTGTGTGTGTGTGTGTGTGT
>PVKC010045217.1:0-11459 GCA_004027635.1 Crocidura indochinensis | reverse complement strand
TTTGGGGGTCGTCTTCCTGAAGAGCAACCATTGGAAACAAAGTGACCTTGATGTTGCAGACTAATTCAAGTCCTAAATATAGCTTGCACTATTTTTCAACAGCATGCATCTTCTCAGGGATATGAACATGTTTCAAACATGCTATAACTTTTTGAATGCCACATTTTCAAACCCGAGTGGATAAACAGAAACAGTGTCTTAACTATTGCCTTGTTTTCCCATTAAACTACTCTGGACTCAGTAGGATAATCAGAATGTGCATGATCATCATAAACTAGAGGGGTTGCAAGCAACCCCTGCTGAGCATACTTTTGCATACCACACCAAATTTAAAGGAACACCACCCTAGGATACCTTATTCCAAGTGTGCAAGAACCACAACCTGATGTGTGATCCCAAACATCAGAGCTGAATAAAAGGTGAGCAGTGCACTCAGACGTGTATACCATGCTCCATCCTCACAACTGTGACCATCCAGGGAAATCTAAATAAAATTATTTAAAATGGTGGGCTAGTTTTCTGTTTCTTGGGGCCCCATCCAGTTGTGCTCATGGCTTTCTCCTGGCTCTGTGCTCAGGGATTGCTCCAGTTGTGCTTGAGGAACTGTATATATGATGTTGGGGATTGAACTGTGGTCTGCCTTATGCAAGAAAAGCTCCCTTTCTATAGTATTTTTCAGTCCAGTCCCAAGCCCTTTTTTATTTATTTTTTATTTTTTGGCTACATCTATCAGTGCTCAGAGGACATACCTGACAGTTTCACTATAAAATGGCTTTATTCCTGGGCTTGTGGGTTCTAGAAAATTGTACAACATATTTGCCTACAAGACTCAGATATTTAGGAAGTGAGTTTACTGTATAGGTTACGTAGATGAGACTGGGTCCCTCCAGAGTGTCCAGGACTTGCATGATGTCACATGACCTGTCTCCTGATACCTGGCCCAATCACTGTATCTTCTTCTTGTCTCTAGTGTATAGCAACTTCCAAAGTCCCTATATCATTCTCTGTCCAGTGGACTTGTTCCTGGTCTGAAAGCTGCAGCTGGAACTATCTGATGTTCTCTTGCTGGAGCATGCTGCTCTGTAACCTGTCACTGGGTCTCCCTTGTTCTGTATTCTAGTTACTTCCTGTCTCCTGCTGTCCTGTCATCTGACTTAGGTGACAAGGCAAAAAGAGAATTGCTGACTGAGGGTTTCCTTTATTTCCCGGTCCCAACTACCCTATAACCTGTTTTGACTACCTTCTCAGTGGATGAGAATTAAAAGAACTGATTACCCTAAATAGTTTATTTGGTTAGTTCCATTCCAATACTATAACCGCTGTACTTGAACTGTATGCAGTGCTGGAATATGAACCATTGTCACAGCCACAGCACATGCAATGCAAACATCTTTAATGTCTACTATCTCATGGACACTTAAATCTACATTTATTTTAAAAATCTACCTTATTTATAACTTTTTGTTTTGGGGGTCACACCCAACAGTTCTCATGGCTTATTTGTGGCTCTGTGCTCAGGGATCAATCACTCCTCGTGGGGTTCAGGGAATCATATGGGATGCTGGGGATCAAACCCAGGTCAGCTTCTTGCAAGGCAAATGCCCTACTCTCTGTACTATCAGTCTGAGATTGTATCTCTTACCTTATAGCGTCATCCACTATATTTCAATAAATAAAACATTCCACACCAGTTATATGACTATATTACTTCCAATCACTTTTCAAGTTTTATAAAAACCTCCTTAAAGATTGGGGGGGCATCAATTTAAAAATTGGAGGGAGATAAAAGGATAATAGTTACTGTTTATTCTCTTCAGTTTGCTATTGCACTGTAATCATTGTGTTGCTTTAGCATTTAATTTCTTACTAGTTAATGAAGACATTTGTTTTTACAGGACTTCAAAATGATGTAAACAGTAGTACAAAACCACAGAGAAATACTTCCTTAAAGATAGTTTACTTCAGGGGCCCAGGAGATAGCATGGAGGTAAGGCGTTTGCCTTTCATGCAAAAGTCATCAGTTCAAATCCCGGTGCCCCATATGGTCCCCCGTGCCTGCCAGGAGCAATTTCTGAGCATGGAGCCAGGAGTAACCCCTGAGCACTGCTGGGTGTGGACCCCCCCCCCCCAAAAAAAAAAAGATAGTTTACTTCCAAGAGGTGATATTTTGGTAATGGAATAAAAGGTTGAACTTTTGTTCCTAGATGAGGGGAAGAAAAATAATCTAGTAATTAATCTTCCAGACCACAGTACATTTTAAGAAAATAGTCTGAAAACCAACTGTTCATCTTCGTAGCTAATGATGAGTTTACCAAAGGATGAATGTAGATTTCTTAAGTACAACAATAAAGCTTGATGATTTTTTTTTTTTTTTTGGCTTTTTTGGGCCACACCAGTGACACTCAGGAGTTACTCCTGGCTATGAGCTCAGAAATTGCTTCTGGCTCAGAGAACTATAACAATAACAATACCCTGTTAATGAACTGGTTATTGAACCGGGTGGTCCATCTTAGGTTAGCCGGTATGCAAGGCAAATGCCCTAATGCTTTCGCCACCACTCTGGTCCCTAAAGCTTGAAACTTTTTTTATTTTTTTTTATTTTTTTTTTGGTTTTTGGGTCTCACCCGGCAGTGCTCAGGGGTTACTCCTGGCTCCATGCTCAGAAATTGCTCCTGGCAGGCACGGGGGACCAAGGCAGAGAGAGGTGAAAGTATTGTTCCCCAAAAATAAGGGGTTCCTGAAAATGAGGGCTTTAGATTGGAAAATACGGGAGAACTGTACACATTACTTACGTGTTACCTTATGAATCATGAGAAAACATCGAGAGAAAGCTAGGTAAGGAGAAGGAATCTGTATATCATGCTGAAAGTTTTTTTGTTTTTGTTTTGAGGCCACACCTGGCAGTGCTCACTGTTACTCTTGAGTCTGCACTCAGAATTACTCCTAGCAGTTCTTGAGGGGCCATGTGGGATGCTGGGGATCGTATCTGGATCTATAGTATGCAAGGCAAACTGCCCTACTTACTATAGCTCTGGCCCCATGCCGAAAATCTAACTTGAAGTTTTGAAGGATTTTTAGAAAAGAAGCAGTTAAAGCTATCATTCATAAAGCTCATTCTGTCTTGGAAAATCTAAATAAATTAATTAATATTTTGAGATGAACTCTCATAACTTATAAAACTTAGTGAGTGATAAGTTATTTGTTCATAACAACTAACAATACTATTAAATAGTAGGTAAGGCAGAAGAAAAGGAATTGCAGAGAAATGAGTTTCCTTTTGTTAAATGGAAAGATTAGTCTTAATCACTTGATAATTCTCTGAGGAAGTAGCAGGAATCTCAGATATCAACCTGGAATCCAATTCTGATACTGCTGCTTTCCAACTGAGTGCCGATGGAAATGTTACTGAACAAAACTAGCTTGCTTCCTCTTTGCCAAATAGAAGTACTACAGTATCTATTTCAAGAAATAGCTGTGAGGATGAAATAACATAACACACCGGCAATGCTGAGGGACTAGAGAACACAAGAGGAGCTGAGCAAAATTGGATTGTTTGTTGAAAGTAGAATCCATGGAAAGTGTAAAGGGATGTCTCCATCACAGAACTCTTGAAATATCTTTTAAGATTTGGGCTCGTGGGGCTAGAGAGATAGCATGGAGGTAAGGTGTTTACCTTGCAAGCAGAAGGACGGTGGTTTGAATCCCGGCATCCCATATGGTCCCCTGAGCCTGCCAGGAGCGACTTCTGATCTTAGAGCCAGCAGGAATTCCTGAGTACTGACGGGTGTGACCCAAAAAACAAACAAACAAAAAGATATGTTAAATTTCTAAAGGATAATCAAAATGTTCAATTTCTAGCTAATTCTTTGAACATTTTTTAGCAAAAGGTTTAGCTACAAATTAAAAAATGTAATTTCAGGGGCCCGGGAGATAGCATGGAGGTAAGGCATTTGCCTTTCATGCAAAAGGTCATCAGTTCAAATCCCGGTGCCCCACATGGTCCCCCGTGCCTGCCAGGAGCAATTTCTGAGCATGGAGCCAGGAGTAACCCCTGAGCACTGCCGGGTGTGACCCAAAAACCAAAAAAAAAAAAAATGTAATTTCAACAAATATATTTGTGGGGAGCACAGCAGGCTGATGTGTCCTGGATACTTATGACTTTGACTGATGACTTTGTGCCCAGTGATCTATCCAGGAGTCATTGGGGATCCATATCTGGTATTGGGATCAAACAAGTCAGTTACGTGCAAGGTAAGCACCCTACTTGCTTTACTCTCTCTCCTGTCCTCCAAAGACTTTATTTTATAGAAAATTTACACTAGTCAGTCTTTATAGTGCTTATTAAGATAAATTTAAAATATTTAGCAGTGCAGTTACTTATCTACATCCTTGATATTTTGTGAAAACTGGTATTGTAGTCATTATTTTAGCACCTAGTGAAATGTATGCTTCAGACTTGAGTTGTTGGACTACTGAAGGAGAAAAAAAATAAATTAGGCTTACAAAGTGGAACTGAAACTCACATATGAGTACTTAACTCTATGCCACTTTACATAATGTTCTCCTGAAATCCTGGCAGAGTATCCCTACTCTACAAAGGAGCTTTAAACTTAGCTGAAGTTCAATCATTTGTCTTAATGTGAGCTGGATTTGAAATCCGTGTCAGTCATCAAGTATTTAAGACACAAGCTTCTTGTGCACTGGGAATTCAATTTATCAAAGCCAATCATCCATTGCAGCTTTGTAATTGCATCAATTCTTTCATCTACTCTCAGTTAGTCACCTGGGATTTTCATCTTGTTTAAAACAGTCATCCCCTGCTTTCTGCCAGCACGCATTTACAGAATGGGGCTGGGAAAAGCCTGCAATTGGTGCTGACTGATCTCATTGTCGGCTTATTAGCATAAATGTCGAATAGATCCTTCCAGAATCTTACTATATTTTACTGGGTATCTTACTATATCTTACTGAGTATGTTTGTTTACTTCCCCTCCAGGGTTATTTTGTCCTACCTCCACATTCTTCAAATGCTCAGGTCCAACCTCCTTTTGTTATTGGAGCTTTCCATCAGCATGTCTTCTTTTTCATCTTCAATCTTGAAATAACATAAAAATAAAGTTCTTCCTGGACCTCACCTTCTCTTCTCTCAGCTCACAGAGCTGCTAGGAAAGCCCACCTCCAACTTCCCTTCATAGACTCTACATCACTTCCCTCCTCTGAAACTGCTTTGCCAAGAGCACCAACACTTCCACTTGGCCATATCTCTAGTTCTTCTCAGTCACTCAGAAGCATTGGCTTGGTGACTGTTTCTGCCCTCTTTCTCAGGCTTTTTTGGTCTCAGGCGCCACCATTTTCCTGCCTTTCATTCTGTCTGTTCTGGATGTGGAGATTTGTTTTGGGCAATGATCAGGAGCTATTTCTGGTTCTGTGCACAGGTATCACTTCACATGGGGTACCATGTGGTGCCTGAGATGAAACCAGGGTTTGAGTATATGTTAAATAAATGCCTTATCTTCTGTGCTATTTCTCCAGTCTCCCATATTCTTCTTTTAGCATGTAACTGAGTATCCCAGGCCTCAAGCTAAGGATAATTTATTGAAAATAGAAGGCCCTTTTCCTATTTCTGTTTACCTAATTTCATGATTTAGATGTCAACTACTTGTGGTTTTATGCTGCCAACTCTGACTTCTTGATTTTCTTCTTTTTTTTCCTTTTTTAGGGAGGGGAGCTTGGGCCACACCCAGCAATACTCAGGGGTTATACTTAGCTCTGTGCTCAGAAATTACTGTTGGCAGGCTTGGACAATGCTATAGCATGTCTGGGATCAAACTCAGATTGGCCATGTGAATGAAAAATGTCCTACCCGCTGTGCTATCACTCTGGCCCATCTCTTTTGTTTTGTTTTGTTTTGTTTATTTGTTTTGGAGCCACACCCAGTGGTGCTCAGGACTTACTCCTGGTTCTGCATTTGGGGATTTCTTCTGGTGAACTTATGGGACCATATGTTGTGTTGGGAATTGAATCCCAGTGCATTGTTTAAGGGAAATGCCCCACCCACTATACTATCTCTCCAAGTCCCCAATTCGGACTCTTCTACTTCTCTATCATTGCGCTATGCCAAGTTAGCCCTTCTTCAACTGAATAATATACATAGGCCTTTTGGACTCCAGTATGTCAATGCAGAACTCTTAGTCTCTACCTATGGAAAATCCTCATTCAGCATGTAAAACCTGCTTTCACTCAGTAACTCATGATAAGCCTAGGAATTGTCATTTTTCTTTCTATTTCCCAGACTCTGTATTCTACTTAAAAGACATATCCTTGTCATAGGGTCCCTGAGCAGTGTTAGGGGGCACTCCTGAGCACAAAAACAGGATATCTTCTGACCACTGGTGGGTGTGTCCAAACCTTTTTGCCACCCCTTCCTCTCCACCCAATACTTCTTTATTTAACTTCTCTTTTCGCCCATATCTTTTGCTTTAGTTTAAACTTCCATTCATTACCTTTGGTAGATTCCTACCTGAATCATTGCAGTAGCTTCTTTTTGTATTATTTAGGATCATACCCATGGTACTGGCTGACTATAAGTTCAGTAGTGAGGGCAACTGCCAGCAGTGCTCAGGGCACCATGAAGTGCCAGGGATAAAATCTGAGGGCTTCTGTATGCAAAGCCTGTGCTCCAGCCCTTTGAGAAATCTCCCTGGTACCTGTAATAGCTTTTTTCCTTTCTAATTTTATTTATTTTTTGTTTTGGGGGGGCCACACCCAGAGGTGCTCAGGTGTTACTCCTGGATCTGCACTCTGGAATCACTCCTGACAAACAGGAGGGACCATCTGGGGGATCCTCTGGGGTACTGGGGATTGAACACAGGTTCTTCCCGGGTCTGCTGCAAGGCAAATGCCTTACTGCTTTACTATCTGTCTGGCCTTTTTTCTAATTTTTATTATAGCATCATTATTACCATAATTATTACAATTTACTCATTTTAGGTATTTGATGTTCAAACACCAGTCTCACCATAAGTGTGACCTTCTCTTTACCAATTTCCTACTCAGCACTATTGTCTGTGTCCATATAGGCACAAACCAATTTGCTTCATATTATTTTTTATAACACACAGAGAAATGGAACTATCAAAATGTAGATCAACACAGGTCAATTTGAAATGATTATTCTATCTCTCCATGGTGTTACTAATATGAGTATCTAAGGATTTTTCTGGGCTGTCGTTGATGCTAGTGGAGCCTCTGTGTTACGGTTTAGGCTTATTGAGTTTAATAGATTACTATGTGACTTTTCTATCAGATTTTCTGTTGTATTACTGGGTTCATGCTACTATAAAATACTGAGGTCCAGGATTGGTAGATCTAAAATAAATTTGGTTGCTTGGAAGTCTGAAAAGGTTGCCACAGAATTGGGCCATTTTTGTCAGAGGATGCAGGGGTCTCAAACTCAATTTACCTGCGGGCCGCAGGAGGCAAAGTCGGGGTGATCCTTGAGTGCAAAGTCAGTAGTAAGCCTTGAACATTGCGAGGTGTGACTCAAACAACTAAAACAAAACAAAACAAAACAAAAAGATTCCTTTAGGGTAGGGCCACAAAATGTTGTACGGGTCGTTTGCAGCCCGTGGGCCGTGAGTTTGAGACCCCTGAGGGTGGCATTCACTGCTACAGTTCTTGGAGAAAAGGGAAATCTGGCCCTTTCTGCAGAAGGCCACAGAGGTATCAGTCTGGACCAGACTACCAGGGAAATGTCGGTGGACATTATTTTCTTTTGGAGCTTCAGCTATTTTTCTGCTAGAAAATGTTGCCATGGGCAGGGGACTACGGGGTTTTCCAACGGCAGATATGTGTGTGTATGTGTGTGTGTGTGTGTGTGGGGGATGCTCAGCCCAATCCCATTCTGAAAATAAAGTCCCAGAGTTTTGAGGATTAGCTACTCATGTTTGCTTTCATTTGTGGAACCGGGTCCTTTTTGTTGAAGAGAGTAAGGTGTGCTATTGGATGCTGTAGTTTATGCAGAAAAGGGAACCTACGTCACTGTCCCCTCTCTGAGAAAGCTCCAGAGGCATCAACTCAAACTGGGCTACCTGGGAAGTATTGGCAGCCATTATGTTCTTTTTCAAGAATAGCTTTCAGCAATAGCTTCTTAACCGTTGCAATTTCCTACATAATTGTTCTTGGCTATTACTTTTTTTTAGGGGGAGGTCCAGGGTCTCCTCTTAGACGTTCTCAGTCTATTGGGCTGTGGTTCAATATGAGGACCTAAAATAAAGTCCTGCTTGGGCAGGCCCTGAAGTGCAGGATTCCCTTGGCTCCCAGGAGTATTCAGGGGCTTCCAGAACCACACAAAGTGGTACTTAAGAGCTTCCAGGGATGTTCAGGGACTATGTGTGCCAGAGTTCCAACCTGGTGACAACATGCCAAGTAAAAGCCTTGTATAATGGGGGCTGGAGAGATAGCCCAGTGGTAAGGCGTTTGCCCTGCAAGTGGCTGACCCAGAACAGGCGTTGGTTTGAATCCCGGCATCCCATATGATTCCCCCGAGCCTGCCAGGAGTGATTTCTGATCAGAGAGTCAGGAGTAACCTCTGAGTACTGCCAGCTGTGGCAAAAAAACAAAACAAAACAAAACAAAAACTAAACTTGCATAATGCCCCTGTACTATCTCTTTGCCACTCCACCCCACCTGGCCTTTTCTTGAACAACACTTCACCATCCAGTAGACCACTGTTTCAGCCATTCCAATCTGACTGCATGGATTTAAAAAAATTTTTTTAAGCACTGTGATTTTATTTTATTTTAATTTTAAAATAAAATTTTAATTTAATTATTTTATTTTGTTAGTGGTAGGGATACATGCATAAAACATTACAGAAATTCCAGGACTACAACTTCCACCACTGTCCTGCTATTATGTCCTGTCTCCCCCTTCCCCATGGTGAGTTTCCCACTGAAGACCAGTTCTTAATTTCTGTTGTCCTTAGACAATTCTTATTCTTTTACAAAATTTCTTTTGTTTTAATTTAATTAATCTTTGGTTTTGGGGTCACATCCAATGGTGCCGGGAGGGGGGAGGGGGTTATTCCTGGCTCTGTACTCAAGAATCACTCCCAGTGGTGCTCAGAGGACTACATGAGATGCCAGGGATCAAACCCGGGTTGACTGCATGCAAAATAAATATCCTACCTCCTGTTCTATCGCTCTGGCCCTGAAATTTCTTTATATTTTATATATAAGAGGGATCACTCTATGTCTGTACCTCTCCTCTGGATTAAATTCACTCAACATACTTGGTTTTTTTGTTTGTTTGTTTGTTTGTTTTTGTTTTGTTTTTGCTTTTTGGGTCACACCCTGGACACTTTACTGGCTATGTATTCTGAAATCACTCCTGGCTTGGGGGACCAAATGGGACACCAGGGGATCGAATCAAGGTCCGTCCTAGATCGGACGCCCCACCGCTGTGCTATTGTTCAGGCCCCCATGCTTGGTCTTTTTGTGATTATTTAAAAATGAAAAGTTGGGGCCCGGGAGATAGCATGGAGGTAAGGCGTTTGCCTTTCATGCAAAAGGTCATCAGTTCGAATCCCGGTGCCCCATATGGTCCCCCGTGCCTGCCAGGAGCAATTTCTGAGCATGGAGCCAGGAGTAACCCCTGAGCACTGCCGGGTGTGACCCAAAAACCAAAAATAAATAAATAAATAAATAAAAATAAATAAAAATGAAAAGTTTAGGACTGGAGGAGTGATAGTACAAGGATGCTTGCCCTGCACAAAGCTGATCTGGGTTAAATTCCCAGAATCTCTTATGGTCCCCTAAATACCATCAGGAGTGATTTCTGAGCACAGAGCCAGGAACAATCCCTGAGTACTTCTAGGTATGGCTCAAACCAAAACCAAAACCCAAAAACCAAAAATGTCAAGTTTAGATCTCGTTTGGGACCTTTTTAAGTTGATGTTTCTGCCCGGAATAACTAGTGTTTCTACCTGGAATAATCAGGTCTCAGGGCCCAGAGCAGTGGTGCAAGCGGTAGGGCATTTGCCTAGCACGCGCTGACCTAGGATGGACCTTGGTTCAATCCCTTGGCATCCCATATGGTCCTCCGATCCAGGAGTGATTTCTGAGCTCAAAGTCAGGAAAAAACCCTGAGCATCACTGAATATGGCCCCCAAAAAAGCAAACAAACCAAAAAAAAAAAAAAAATCAGGTCTCAGCATACCTGTGTCTGCATTAATGAGACAGGTTTCAACCCATTCCTCTGAATTTGTCCGTCTACCCTGCCACTCTTCTTCCTTCCCTTCCTTCCTAACTCCCTTCTTCCCTCCCTCCCTTCCTCCCTTCCTCCTTCCCTCTTTCCTTCCTTCCTCCTTCCCTTTTTCTCTCCCTCTATCCTTTCTTTTTTCCCTCCCTCCCTCCTTTCCTTCCTTCCTCTCTTTCCCTCCCTCTTTCCCTCCCTCCTTCCTTCCCTTCCTTCTTCCCTTCCTTTTCCTTCCCTCCTTCTTTCTTCCCTCCCACCTTCCCTCCTTTCCTTTTCTTCCTTCCTTCTTCCCTTCTTCCCTCTGTCTCTCCCTCCTTCCCTCCTTTCCTTTTCTTCCTTCCTTCCTTCTTTCATTTCCTTCATTCCTTGTTTCATTTCCTTCCTTCCTTTCCTTTCCTCCTTCCTTCCTTCCTTCCTACTCCTTCCTTCCTTCTTCCTTTCTCTATACCTCTCTGGGCTTATTCCCTCGCTTTCTGCTCAGATATTACTTTGGTGGGGGTGATTATTTAGCATGCTGGGGATTGAACCTGGTTCTGCCATATGCAAGGTAAACTCCCATCTGTTGTTCTATTGTTCTGGTCCTCTTCTCTCTTAATTTTTTGATGATATCTCCTCACTGTCTGCATTAGTCTTATTCATAATTCGGTTGTATTTTATCCATGAGAATATTTTGGCCATAAAGTTAGTGATCTTGTCTCATCGTTTTAATTCCCAGCACTGAGAATGTTATTTAATCATGAGTACTTGATAAATATTTGTTGACTAAATAAGTAAACACATTTTGTTGCATATTTGTTTTCATCTAAGACTGCTTTTGTAATGAAGGAGCTAAGTCAAACAAAGAAAAGTTGTAGATTATAATACCACTTAATGATTGCTTGACAGGGGTTCAGGAAGGTACAAAAAGTTGGAACAAAAGTTGGTGGTGAGAGAAAAAGAAAAGACAGACTGGGTGTGATACAGATGATGAATAGTCATTGGGTAGTTTGATGTTGTTAAAGATGCAATGGCTTTGTTAATCAAAACCATCATCAGTGGCGCAAGCGGTAGGGTGATAGGGCGTTTGCCTTGCACATGGTTGACCTAGGATGGACCAAGATTTGATCCCTGGCATCCCATATAGTCCTGTAAGCCAGGAGCAATTTCTGAGTGCATAGCCAGGAGTAACCCCTGAGCGTCACAGGGTGTGGCCCAAAAAGCAA